>PVHP010023678.1:0-27186 GCA_004024765.1 Zapus hudsonius | reverse complement strand
CCAAAAAACCTTAAAGCCACTGAACAGCTGTCTGGTTAATGGAAACATTAACATTCAAAGGTTTATCAACACATGACAATATATCATAGAGGTGTTTATTTAAAAGAAGAGTATTGTCATGTGTTGATCTGTAAATTTTCAGATAGAGTCACCTCTTGACATCCAAAAAAAAAAAAAAAGGAACTCATTTTCAGAATGTGAGTTTAAGACAGCTAACTGAAAAACCAATTCAAAAAGCACACGAATTTCCAGTATCGATATATTAAAAAAAGGCAAAAGTATTTCCTATACATTTTTGTTAAGAAGCAAATCTTTCTCAATAAATCAATCATTACACACAAGCATGGGGGCGGCTCTGGAAACACCGCGGCAGCCACCACGACTTTCTCAGGAAGGTTTATTCATTTATATATTATTTATTTTAAAAGGGAGGGTGGAGACCCTTATACCAGAGGTCTCTGTTTAAACATCAATCAACAAATCAACAAATCAAGACCAGGGATCCCCCCGTTGCGCCATGCCTTCCTCACTGTCCACACACCGCCCAAAGTGACAGCTTCCACAAGTGGGAGCCCACGCCCGGCACGCAGCCCCCGAGGCGGGCGGGGGTCTCCCTTCCCACGGGGTGACGTCCTCCCCATCCGTGGGACGTCCCAGGAAAGTTGGCGACAAGGGGGGAGGTCCCGGGCTCCGAACCCCTCCACGGCCCTGTCCACCGCCCGAGGCCTTCGTCCCCAGGGGGCGGATACTGACCCGACGACGCCGACACCGAGCCCAGCAGCACCGCCCCGAGCAGCAGCGTCAGCCCGACCCGGACCCGCATCCTGCTCTCGGATGTCCAGACCCGCCGCCGCCGCCTCTGCCCGCCGCCCGCCGCCGCCGCCTCGGCCGCCGCCGCTCTTCCTGAAGCTCGTTGCCTTCCTCCGCCCCTTCCCAGACCCTGACCCAGCGCGCAGCCAATCCCCACCCGCCGTCCAGGACTCCTCGCCCAATGGCTACTTTCTCCCCGCCCTTCTCACGGCCCCGCCTCCGGGGTCATCTATTGACCAATCATTGTGCGAGATTTTCACACCGGCTTTCCCTGTTGGACCACGGCCTCACCGACATGGCCCCAGCTAATTGGTAGCGCCTGAATCAAGAACTTAGGCGCAAAGGATTTCCCTCTAGGACTACAACCCCCACAATGCACTTCATCAGAATCACTCGGAGTACGCTCTTGGGAAATGTAGTCCATCGTGGGGCCCCACTTACAAGCTCAGGTGCCTGACTGAAAGTAAGGAGAACGGAGCTCATACTTGGGTTAAGGGTGTGAAGACACACGACTCTTTTGCCTTGGAACCAAAGTGAGTATAAAGAAACGGACATTATAAAAATTAAGAACTTGTCATGTGTTAAGAATCTCAATTGATTGTAAACATTTGAGTTGGACACAAAGTAAGTATAAAGAAATGGACATTATAAAAATTAAGAACTTGTGTGTTAAGAATCTCAATTGATTGTGAACATTTGAGTTGGACACAAAGTGAGCACTAAAAAAACTGCAACAGGTAGACTGAAAAATTTCAGATAAAAAAAAGATTAAAAAAAAACCCAAATATTTTAAAAAGTTAGGTAAAGTAGTATCGTGTCCTACAAGAACCAGAGTACAAGAAATGCCCAGTCCTTTCCCTGACAAGAAATGCCTCGCCCATCTCAATGACAGTAATTCATTTTGACTAGGGCTTCCATATCTTCCATCCATCCAGAAATGTGCCATTAGGTTCTCCAGATCCGTGCAAACACATGTCCTAATTACTGTCTTGTGAAAGATTTCACTGTTCTTTTCTTCTTTGACAACTTACTGGGGGCTAGCCAGTGTGTGTGGAGATAGAAGCAACAGTTAAGGCCTTTGCACACTCGGAAATACTTTATGTGACAAGTATTGATTCAGACTGTTCCTCCTGAGTAGCAGGGCAGGGCTTGGTGCTGGTGCCGGCTCCTTAATCAAATTGTGTCATTCTGCTTTCTCAGGACCAGCCTGTAGTCAGGAATCCAGCCAAGGGCCACATTTCAGGGCTTGGGAAAGGCCCTGCCTGACTGTCTTCACACCCCTGGCCATTTGTTTTTTCTGTTCCCTTCAGAGGGGATGAGTAGTAGGGGATAGAGTTTAAGCCTGTGAATAATTAGACCAGCCTGACAACCCCTGGTTCCAACCACTGGTTCCTTCCCTCACTGAGCTGTTGACCAAAGTGACTCATGAGAATCCAACAACAAGACAGAATTCTGTCAAAGCTCTTGAGTGCCCTCCCCAGGCCTGAGGCAAAACCCTGTTACTGAAGAAACCACAGACTGCCATCGATCAGCGTTGAGAAACCCTTCAAAGTCCGGAATGGTATCCAGCCCCCAGAAGGCAGTTAGTGTAGTGCTGGAAGGCACTGCACAGGCTGCCAGGGGAAACTGATCAATGACAGCTGGAGTAAACACAGACCACTGACAGGAAACACAATGGGAGTGAGCAGCGAACCAAGAAAGGAGCACTTGTGTAATGGAGGAGCCTGGGCCTGGAGGAGACAATCAACAGCTTTCAATTCGTCCAATTTTCCACTTAGTGAGGGGGACCCCTTGTCTGGAACTTGGGATTCAGGGCGATAGGCACCAGATCCCGTACTCTTAGGCTCCCAAGACAAGATGCACTATGGGACCAATTGGCAGGGAGGATACTAAAAATAGAACCCTGGTAATCCAAAATTGTGTATATTTGTTAACCTACACTGATCTCACTCTCCGATGGAGATTGTGTTTGTGTTTTCAGGATGCAGCGAGAGAGCTGGGGCCCATCTAACTCTACCAACCGACCGTAGGCCGGTACCTGAGATTCTGGCAAGAGAGGAGCCACCACAGTCATAACGTGGAGGATCCATATGGAACCCCACAGAGAATGTTGGGATGAACAAGGGGCCCACAGCCACAGCCATTCAATCAACACAGGATAAGCCAGTGAGACAGAAACCAACAATTTTCAACACAAAGACCCCTAAGCTCACAACCTTAAAGCAACCTTAATACTCATCCACCACAACTCAGGGAACTATGCGGAAGAGGGGATGGAAAGATTGTGAGAGCCGTGGTGGGGGAGATTATCCAGAGGCATGGCCAGGAGAACCTTGCTGAATACTAGGCTATCCATGGTCCCCTGTCATAAGGACTGATCCAGACGACCCATGGAGGAGGGTATCCAGCGGAGTGGGGAGAGGAGGGCAGCGGGGGAATTGGGGATAACAACTCATTGTTTGCCCACTAAATGTTGTAACTCATTATGGACAATTAAAAAAAAAAGACTGGGGAGAATTTACTAAAGGCCAAACTTTTCTTCAGTTTGGTCTTTACTGAGTGCTTCTTGCAGTTAGGGCCCTTGCTGAGTGAGTGTCACATTCATGGTTCTCTACTTTTTAACTGCTTTACAGATTTCCACATTCACACAGTTTTGTCTTCCCATGGGCCCCTTACCTTCTTCTCGATTACCCTTACTTATTTGCTGCGACCCTGGCGTGCTTCCTAATTTCACTTGCATTTACTCTTTTCTTTTTGCATGTGCATGTGCTAACATGAATGTGGGCACATGCATGTGTGTGGAGGTGTCTTCCTTGGTCATTCTCCAATTTATTTTTGAGGTAAGATTTCCAACTGGATCTAGGGCTCACTAATTTGGCTAGACTTTCTAGCCAAGAAACCCCAGGAATCTGCCTGTCTCTGCCTCTCCAGCCCTGGGATTATGAGTGCGTGCTACCACACCAGGCATTTTTATGTAGGTACTGCGTATCTGAAGTGGGGTTCTCCTTATGTTTACTGTTTGTGTTGCAAGCATTGTATCATTGAGCCCTGCTTGGACTTACTCTTTTTTTTCTTCTTCGAGGTAGGGTCTCGCTCTAGCCCAGGTTGACCTGGATTCACTATGTAGTCTCAGGGTGGCCTTGAACTCATGGCAATCCTCCTACCTCTGCCTCCTGAGTGCTGGGATTAAAGGCGTGCGCCACCACGCCCGGCTTTATTTATTTTTTTCATTTTTTTGTGGATTTACTCTTGACTGAGACTTCTCCGTCTAGTCCTGTCCTCATTAATCTTCATATCTCAAGTATCTATTGAGCATTTTCAATGCTCAGAGACCATTGTATGATTCTTCTTATGGTTATATGTATGTATCAGACTTGCCGCTACTAACACTAGATAATTGCTGATGACTGATAGATGCCTGTGCCTTTCTTGTCTGTTGTGCACTTCAAAATTCAGGAAAAAAGCACTTTATACATTGTAGAATGTCTAACAAATATTACTCTTTCTTATTGACTATTTCTAGGGAGTGAAAAATAGGTTTAGTCCCTTAATTTGAAAAAGTTTAGGGTGGGTAGAGCTTTTGCCATTATCCAGTAACAAGTAACCAGCATATTTTGAGAATGCTCACAGGACCTTGACTTGGGGAAATTCCACATCTCCAAATTACCATCAGAATATGGTGTGAGAAAGTCAGATTTATTTGATCAGCTGACTGCCTGCCCTGCATGATGTTTAGTTAGAAAAAAAAAGGGGGGGGGCTGTGAATTCTCCATGGCCATATCCAGTCTGTGCATACACTCCTCAAGGTTCACCTGCCAGTGTTCCCAGTTAAGGATATGAGTTCACCCTCCTTGTAAAAAAATATCACAGTTATTGATTAATTCATAGACGTCTTTAGTATTTATTCAGCTGTCTGTCTGTCCATGTCAGTGTTCTTGGCCATTGTAGATTTCTAAGTAGCAGAAAACCTGTTCGCTGGGCTTTTCAACACATCACGGAGGGAGGTTAAGTACCCTTTTCCTAAAGATCCTGTTGTTGGGCCCTCTTTTCATGGCTGTTATGCTTTTGCAATTAGGAAATGCTGATAGTCTCTTCAAAGGGTACAGTGTATCAACCCAGGATGGTAAGACAACTTCCAAAATTTCCTGGGAATGGAGGGCCTGTCAGGAGCTGAAAGGGATCCTGTCCTTTCCTGTGCTATTCTTAGGCAATCTGTTGAAGTGGGTAATGTGCACAGGCTGCTAGCATCTGTATGGCAGTATAACCCAGGGCTGAATTAAGGAACCAAAAGCAGGATCTTTTCTCCTCAAGGCGTAGAAAACAATATACTTTCTTAGATGTAGATGAGGCAAATAAAAGTCATGTTTGTTGTGTGCTTGTGTGTGCGTGTGCCTAAATAAAATACAAATCCTTGCACTAATACTGAGATACAAGGGCATATCTTCATTTTCATTCTGAGCTGTTAAGTGGAAAATGGCATCTCACCTCACTGAATCCCTCATGACTTCAAGATAATGTCGGGCAGGTACATAAGAAGGATCAGAATAGATAATCTTTGGGTGTTCATGTCACATTCCATGATTGCAATGAAAGGTTATAAAGTTCAAAGTGTAGATGACAGACTGTCGAGTGGTATTTTCACTAGTTCCAAACTTTGAAGCTGATAGAAGATGTGGGTGGTGGGGAGGCAGTTTACCAAGTTTCACCCCGAGGTGACGTTTAATTTGAGGTGGGGGTGTGTTTTCTTTCTGGGTAGTGCTTAGCCATATAACCAGGATACTTTTCTATCCTGAATAACTGAATAGACATCTTTGGGTACAATCTTTTTGTATTTGTGTTAAACTCCTTGTTCCTGAGAGACTGGATTAAAACTCCTTTCCCTTCCTTTCCCTTCCCTCCTCTTCCCTCCCCTTCCCTTCCCTCCCCTCTTCTCCTCTTCTTTCCCTCCCCTTCCCTTCTCTCCCCTCCCCTCCCCTTCCCTTCCCTTCTCTCCCCTCCCTTCCCCTCCTCTTCCCTCCATCCCCTCCCCTCCCCTCCCCTCCCCTCCCTTCCCTTCCTTATCACTATTGGGCACAGGGGCTCTTTTAACAATTTCTTGGTCTCATATAAAGAATTTATAAACAGGTAGAGATGGGAACTTGTGGGCAGTGAACTGAAGTCAGGGAGACAAGCTTGGAATTTCAGCAGGTGCTGGGAGCAGGGAGATGGAGAGAAGAGTCAGAGGGAACATGAAGGCAGAGAGCTCTCAGCTTGGCATGGAAAATGTGCAAGGAACTTCCCTTAAGGTAAAGGGCTTCAGAGGACATAGAACACCCTGAACTTCAGGACAAACAGGAGGAGGATTTCAGCAGGTGCCAGGAAGCGTAAAATGGAGAGAGAGCTGGGAGACAAAAAGTTTTGTTTTCTGAGTTATAGGTCAGTCGACAGGCTCAGCAATGACAGCCTGCAAGCAGCTACATATAGGGAGGGGTTGGGGTATCTAAGCACATGTCTCCTTAAACGTAGTTATTCTTCCCATTTCTTTTCTTGTCCGTTGCTATGTCACAGTTCATCTTTCAGCTCTAAGGCGGTTTTCTTTAGGTTATAAAACACGATTTTCTCCTTAAGCAAGAAGTCCCCACCTTCTCTGGATAAGGGAAGTATCTACTGTCTACATCAAAAGGCCACTCTCAGTAAATGCTCTCAGTAAATGGGATAATTGGTCATCAACCATCCTATGTGTGTCAGAAGCTATCGGCATATTATTAATCACACATCTGAAGTGATGCCTGGGCAGCAGGTGGCTGTAGAGAGTCCTTCTCCTTCCCTTTCTTCCCACCTGGTATTTCCTCTCATTTCCACAATGCCCAATATCAGTGCCCTCTAACCAAGGATGAGCAGGAACATACTTGTAGTTGAACACATTGTATTTATTACTTATTACAAAGTGGAAGTGTAAGAGAGTATTAGAAGGGTTGGTCCTATTACAGAACTTGGGCTCTGGGGAAGTGATTGATAGTTTACAGAAGTTAGGGCTTTTCTAGATCAAATGCTCTAAGAAGTCCTCATGCTTTCTATGATTTGTTAGAAATAAGCCAATCAAGTGCAATAAACCAATAAAGAGGGGAGATTTAAAGGAGGGTTATGCTGTATTTGGTAAAGGAGTATTATTCACCTGTTCTGGTCCAGGAATGGAGGTATTTGGTATACTGTGGGTGGCACTGGGACCTTGTGTCTGTGTTGGATAGAATTATGAGCTGGCCTTCAGTATCTCATCCTGCTCTGCTGTCAGAACAGCCAGTCCATGCTGATGTTCCAAGAAACTTCTGATGTTTAAGTGAAGAAGAGCAGAGCCTACTTGTGATTGACAGACTAGCTTCTGATTGTCAGGGACTGTCTTTGTTTTTCTTCCTCAGCACCTGTTGTGTGTATACACTGATCACAGTGCTGGGGGTTCTGCAGGGAAGAATGTGGAGTTCACATTCTAATCAGCTGGAGAACAAGAATAAGATATATAATAAAAAGACAGTCTGTTAGGAGGCGATAAGCCCCGTGGAGGAAACCACAAAGCAGGAAAAACAGCTGGGCTAGAAAGGCATTTTAATCCAAAGTGGGAAGGTCAAGGTCAGCATCCCTATGAGGTTCACATTTTGAGCAAAGATGGAAAGGTGATGAAGGAATGAGGCAGGAAGACATAAGGGTTGAGTGTTCCAAGATCAGAGAACCAGTTGTGTACAGGCAAGAATTGCTCTGCTGCTTTCTAATTATTAAGGAACTCTGGGATTGCAGAAAGCGAGCATGAGTAGCAAGATAGGAGCTCAGAGAAGTGACTGAGGCTAGATGAGTTATCAGTGTCAGGCCAACGTTAAGGGGCAGGAGAATGCACTTTGAGCCTGGCAATCTTCAGTTATGGCTTGGCTAAGGACTAGAGATCTTCCCTTGCCTCTACAAGAATGACCACGTTTATTACTCACAGTAATTTTCTAACTGTATATAATGCTAAAGATCACTTAAAACAATTGTATTCAAACGTTTGGTTTGGGAACTCTTTTTACCCCTCCTGCTACAGGTGTGTGTACCCTCCTTTTTCTCCCTCACCCCCTTTCTTTTCCTTCTCTTCTTTCTCCCGCTCCCCTCCCTGTGCCCCATTGCAACAAAATCTTAGATCTAAGAAAAAAAAAAGTTTGATTCAGAGCCCATATACTGGGTAGGCACTGAGATGGATAATTGTATAAGCATACATATATGTAACAAAACATATAGTACATATAGGTGCAGACATGATGCCCTTTGCTATAAATATAGGTGTTTCCTGAAAACAAGTAAGTCTGAATTAACAATAGAACTATTATTAAAGTCAGGTACTTAGCATTGATCCTATACTATTATCAATTTCATAGAATTTATTTGGATTCTACCAGTTTTCCATATTGATTTATTTATTTTCTTAAAAAGTATTTTATTTATTTATTTGCAATGGGAGAGAGAGAGAGAGAGAGAGAGAGAGAGAGAGAGAGAGAGAGAGAGAGAGAGAGAGAGAGAGAGAGAGAGAGAAGAGAGACAGACAGAGAATGGTTGTGCCAGGGCCTCTAGCTACTGCAAACAAACTTCAGATGCATGCACCACTTTGTGCATCCGGCTTTACTTGGTTACTGGGCAATGAAATACGGGTCATTAGGTTTTGTAGGCAAACTCTATAATTGCTGAGCCATCTCTCTAGCCCTTGATTTATTTCTTAGCAATAGAAAATCAAGATTATATGATGTATCTTGTCTTATTAATTTGTTTTTACTTGATACAATTCCTGAAGGGTGTATGTGATTTTCTGATCTTATAACATTGACATTTTTGGAAAATTTATTTATTTACTGGTATATGTGCTTGTATGTTCATACATGCATGCCAGACTTCCTTGTCCCCTTCCACCTTTAAGCGGGTGGCTAGAGAATTGAACATGGGCCAGCAGGCTTGCAAGCAAATACCTTTAATTGTTGAGCCATCTTCCCAGACCCTGACATTGACATTTTTTAAGTGCGTAAGCAAGTTAATTTGTAGAATATGATTAGATTCAGGTTATTCATTGTAGTCAAGAATACCATGGAAGTGGTGCTGGATTCTCCTCAGCACACCATATCAACAGGCAAATGATGCTTGTGAGTTTCAATCCTGATCAAGATAATTTTTTTTCTTGTTTTTTCATGGTAGGGTCATCACTGTAGCTCAGGCAAAGCTGGTTTCTTCCCTTACTTCTTTCCTTCCTCCCTTCCTCCTTCCTTATATCCATCCCCTTCCTCTCTCCCCCTCTGTCCCTCCTCTCTTCTTCCCTTTCCCTTTCCCTTCCTCCTCATTTCCTCCTTCTTTCTCTTCCTCCTTCCCTTTCTCCCTCCCTCCCTCCCTTCTTTCCTTCCTTCCTCTTTCTTTTCTTTTAAAAATATCCTTATTATGAATAATTATATACATTGTATGATCAAATCTTGTGAAGGTGTCCCTGTTTCCCTCCTCTCTGTCCCCTACCCACTGTGGTACTTCCTCTGTGCATATACTGGATCTGTCCATAGGGTAGGGGGCTATGAACTGCACCAGAGGTAGCCAGTTTTTCTTTTCTTTTTTTCCTTCTTCCTTTGTGTATTATTGCTGAGGGGGGGCGATGTCTCTGGATATTCTCCCCCACCATGACTCTTACATTCTTTTTTTTTTTTTCGAGGTAGTATCTCACTCTAGTTCAGGCTGACCTGGAATTCACTGGAGTCTCAGGCTGGCCTCGAACTCACATCGATTCTCCTACCTCTGCCTCCCAAGTGCTGGGATTAAAGGCATGCGCCACCACGCCTGGCGACTCTTAAATTCTTTCCGGCTTCTCTTCTGCTCAGTTCCCTGAGTCATGGTGGGTGAGTTTTAAGTCTGTTTTATTGTTGAGATCTTAAGTATCTCTGAACCTTTGCCCTGGGCTGTGTTGGGCATCATAGGTGCCCGTCTCCATCGACCTTTCATGGGTTATCAGACTTGCTGTTGTGATTGGTCTCCCTGCTTATCTTGTCACCCTCTTGTAGGTTTCATCTGGGCCCTGTGTGAAGGATAGGAGTTGTTTGTCTCTTGCCAGGATGTCAGCCATCATCCAATGTCTTGTTAGTAGAATTGAGTTGTCCCTGGCTCTCTCACTGCCTTCTGGGTCAGCGGATTAATGGGAGAGACTTTCTTTCTTTATTTTCATTTAATGAATTGATTTACATTGGTGTAAACTCTTGATTCTTACTTTAATAGATTATCATCCTTTCTTATCATAATCATCATTTAATAGGTTTTAGTCCTTTATTATCATTTAATAGGTTTTAATCCTTTATTATTGCTTAATAGGTTATAATTCTTTCTTATTCTTATCAGGTTGTCTCAGATCTGGCTATGATGTCCTTTTAAACTGACATCTGTATCATGGCCTTATCATGTAATTTCTTGCATTTTTGCACTACTTACTTAAATACATTCACTAGTATAACTTGGGAAATCAGCTATTTCTCCACAGAGCCTGACTCCCTTTTAGTGGAAAATAATATTTATATTTTAGGGGTTCTTATGACTACTGGCTTATTATTGCCTCTAAAATTTCTTAGACAGAACTAAGGAGTGTGAATCTGTGTTCATAGGTGTACTTACTTGTGTGTGTGCATATATAACACACTCTACTATACCTGTTTCTTTATATATCTCTACATTTTAAAGTTTCTGCAAAAATGAAGAAATTGGCTATAAAGAAAATGCGAAAATATTTATAGTATATATATTTAAGGAACTTGTGCTTTATGATTTTTCTCATACGGAGCTTAAGAACAGCGTAAGGTAATCTACAGTGATAGAGTTTAGGATAGCAGCTGTTTGTCATAAGAGTTGGCAGGAGAAACAACTAGAAAGGGACAGAAGGAAATGCTCGTGAGTTAGAAATCTTTTATAATCTGACATGAGTACAAGTAGCACAACTAAGCATATTTGTCAAACTCGTTGAGCCGTGTCTTAAGATTCATGCGTTTTACTACCTGTAAAGCATTCCTTGTGATAGGCAGAATAAAGCCTCCCTTCAAAGACGTTTATGTCCTGTGATGGTTGTTTATTTGTCAACTTGACCTATATAATAATCCATAGTAATCTTGGGTGGGTCTCTGAGTTTGCCTGCAGAAAGGATGGAGGAGGGTCCCTTCTCCAGAGTAAGCCCTCCCCCCCAGTGGGTGGGCCTTCCAAGGGGAATAGATATAAGGAAGCTTGAGGGGAAGGGAAGCTGCTTCCTTCCTTCCCTGGCTGCTGGTGCTTGTTAGTGACTTGCTCTCAAATCCTGTTCTCCTACCCTTCCTGGACATTGGAACCCAGTTTCCTCGGCCTCACATCGTGGACTGAAGAGCAGCCGCTCCCCAGGGAACCATCAGGCCTTCTGGGCTGGATTGGGACTGCTGAGACATCCAGCCATGTGGACTGAACAGCTACTGGTTTCTTTACCTGTGGGCCTGCAGACTGCTATTGTTGGACTGTTGTAAGCTACCTCAATACATTCCCTTTTATTATAATCTATTCTATCAACTCTGTTTCCTCTGGAGAACCCTGACTAGTACATGTCCTAATCCCCAAAACAGCGCTTGTACTTATAGGGCCCACATTTAAGACTCCTGAGATCAGTAGATGGTCCTAAGTTTGTTGGGTGGATCCTGAAGGCAGTTTCAAGTGATCAGAGAGGCAAGAGGTCACAGTCTAAAAGAGAAAGGTTAATGACGGAAGCCAAGAGTAGATGCTGCCTTAGCTGGAAGGTGACCATGCACAAGGAAAGCTGTTTCTAGCATCTGGAGAAGGCAAGGGATAAGTTGTCTTGGAAAGCCTCTGGAGGGAACAAGACTTGCTAAAGTCTTGATTTTCAGTGTTTTAGATTTGTGTCTGCACTTCTACCACTCAGAGCTGTAACATCATACATTTGTTAAATGTTACTTTAATGTTTAAATGTTAAAGTCACTTTTTGGTGGTAATTTATGATAGTAACAGGAAGCTAACTTATACCTCTTAAAAACACTTTTAAACCAAGAAAGGAGGACTTGTGCAATGGAGGAGCTGAAGCCTGGGGGAGGCAATCAACAGCTTTTAAATTCAGCCAAATAATCCACTTAGGGAGGGGTAGCCCTTAACTGGAACTGGGGACTTAGGGCGATATGCACTGGGAGCCAGACTCTTGGGCCCCCAAGGAGAGATGCACTATGTGAGCGATTGATGGAGAGGCTACTAAAAATAGAATCTAGCTAATTCAGAAATGTGTATCTCAGTTAACCTATACTGATCTCATTTTCTGATGGAGATTCTGTTTGTATCTTTCAGAATGCAGCGAGAGAGCTGTGGCTCATCCAACCCTACCAACGAACCATAGGCTGATAGCTGACATCCTGGCAAGAGATGAGCCACTCCAGACATACCGTGGAGGATCCATATGGAACCCTGCAGAGAATGATGGGATAAACAAGTGACCCATAGCCACAGCCAATCAGTCAACACAGGATAAGCCAGTGAGACAGACACCAATGATTCTCAACACAATCTAAAGAGAAATAGAGACCCCTAAGTTCTCAACAATAAAGCAGCCTTAATACCCACCACAACTCAGGGAACTGAGCGGAAGAGGGGGGCAGAAAGATTGTGAGAGCCTTGGTGGGGGAGAATATCCAGAGACATGCCCCCCTTCAGTAACAATATACTTGGACTGACTGAACTGGGCTGACTCCTAGGCTATCAATGGTCTCCTGCCCCAAGGACTGATCCAGACTGCCCAAGGAGGAGGACATCCAGCTGATTGGGGATGGGAAAGAGGAGCATTGGGGAACTGGAGATAATAACTCATTGTTTGCCCATTAAATAATGTAACTCATTATGGACAATAAAAAACACTTTTAAAATGTAGTACTTAAATGAGCATTCAAATGCTATCAAATAAATAAATAAACTCAGGATGGTGTCGTTGGAGAGCTTAGTAGAGGAACCTTTGCTAAGGTATGCAACATCCTTGGAATTCACTTTGTAGCCCAGGCTGGCTTTATGATTCTCCTGTGTGTGCCAACACACTGGGCACTTAAATCCTTATTATTGTGCCAGACTCTGTCCAATATGGATGCATAAATGATCAAATGTTTAAATTCTACTTCCTATATGTCTGATAGCTATAGTAGAAAAGTCGAAGGTCATATAGAGAACTGTGTAACCCAGGCTGGCCTCAAATTTATAAACCTACTGTTACTACCTCCTGAATGCTGGGATTATAGTTATACAACTTCATGCCTGGTATTCTAGATACCATATAGTCGTTCACCTTCATGTGCTACTATTCTAGAAGGTTCACTGAGTTTCTAGTCCTTATAACTAAGATTTTTTTGTGCACTTATGACATGCCTAGTACTATGGTAAACTTTTATGTTATATAAGCCTCATATTAATAATACCATGAAGGATGGTTGGGAGTTATTTATATAAGTGTTAAATAACTCTCCTGAGGTATACAGCTTGGGCTGGAGCACCAGTATTTCAGAGACCAAGCATAGAGGTGTAACAGGAATCCATCCCATATCACAGAATAGTTTGGAGACATTTATATACTTCACACTTAAATATACTTACAAGTGTTTATACAAGGGATATAAATCACACGCATGCATGCATGCACACACACATACACATATACTCAAAGGCAAAACAAAATTATGAGGTGATGAGGATGGAGGATGGAGACTATTTTGGGTCATTAAGCATTTTTTAGAAGGTAGAGTGATTAGATGACAATTTAGGAAAATGTTAATTTGGGTGTTCTATCCTTGAGAAGTTTGAATAAAGGTGTGCAAACCTAACTTCAATTAGTTACGGATTCTCCAAAAAACTTATGTATGATTTGAATGTGAAACGAGCCTCATAACCTCATGTGTTTATTATTAAGCCTCAGACTTAATTCTGAACAGGTGGAAGCTTTGGGAGATGGAGCCTTGCTGGAGGTGTGTTACTTACTGGGGGCTGGCCTTGAGGGTGTTCAGAGCTCACTGTTGCTTTTTTTTTTTTCCTGCTGATGTGACATTTGGCTTCCTTCTCTTGTCATGCTTTGCCCACCATGATAAAACTTCCCCTCAAAACTGTAAGCTAAAATAAGCCCTCCTTCGATAAGCTGCCTGGGCCAGGTGTTTTGTTTTAGCAATAGGAAGGTAACTGTTGCAACTTGGGAGTTCAGTTGGGAAGTGTGTGGGGCAGTGGCCCCTACTGATGAGAACAAGATTCCATCATTGGCTCCTCCACATGAATCAACAGCTCTGTACTGTTGCTCTCATAAGAGAGTCTGCCTTGTCAAGCTCAAAGAACTGATTTCACAGTCTGAGGTGTATGGATCTCAGTGGTAGAGCATATGCTTGGGATGTGTGAAACCCTGAATTCAATCTCTAGTACCCAAACCATCAACAAAAGAACTGATTTGATTGTTTAATAGCAAGAAAATGTATTCCCAAGTCCTGGAAATTTTTGTTCGCTAATATTTCTTGAAAATTGTTTAGTTTGCTATCTCCATGGTCACCATTATAATCATAGCCCTTATTGATTCATGTTGTTAACAAAATCCTCAGAGTCTTTCTCTTTGACCTTTCTTACTCAAGAAATTATGAGTCTTGTAGTAGTTATCTTCTCATTGGTGGGACAAATACCCAACCAGAAGCAGCTTATGGAAAGAAAAGGTTCCTTGTTGGCATTCGTATTTAAGGGGAAGTTTTATCATGGTGGGGAAGGTGTGGCAGGAGCAGACAGAGGGTGTCATATCTCCATGTCAGCAGGGAGGAGGTAGAGTGAGCTAAGTGGGCAAGTGCCCCTGGAGCATAAAACCCTAAGGCCCACCCCAAGTGACACACTTCTTCCAGACAAGGCTTCAGTTCATAAATGTTCTATATTGCCGGGCATGGTGGTGCATGCCTTTAATTCCAGCACTCGGGAGGCAGAGGTAGGAGGATCACCATGAATTCAAGGCCACCCTGAGACTACATTAGTGAATTCTAGGTCAGCCTGGGCTAGAGTGAGACCCTACCTCGAAAAACCAAAAAAAAAAAAAAAAAAAAAAAAAAAGAAAGGTCTATATCCTTCTTGAACAGTGCCATCAATTGGAGATTAAGTATTCAAACACATGAGGCTATGGGGGACATTTTACACTCAAACCACGACAGGTCTCATAACTTTGTGCAATAAATTCAAATTTCCCCACTTGACCTCTTAAGAATGTTCCTCCCTGCTCTTCTCTCTGTCTCCAGTTACATTTCTTCTTTTCCTCTAGTACTTCTCATCTGCTTTGGGCACCGTTCGTACCACCCGACGAAGACCTCCTTATTCGTTCCTCCTGCTGGACAGCTTGCACTCATTTCCCAGAAATCTTCCTTTATAAAATTCAGTGTGAGGGCTGGAGAGATGGCTCATCAGTTAAGGCACTTGCCTCCAGTGCCTAACGCCCCGGGTTCAATTCCCTAGGACCCACATAAGCCAGACCCACAAGGTGGTGGCCCTGGTGCTCTCTCTCTCTCTCTCTCTCTCTCTTTCTCTCTCTCTCTCTCTCTCTCTCTGCTTGAAAATGAATAAATAAAATATTTTAAAAAATTCAGTGTGAAAATCACCTTTGCTAAGACATATATATATATATATATATATATATATATATCTGTGTAGCTCATTTTTTTTGTTAGATTCTCTCTTCTAAAGTGCTATTTTGCACCATTTCAGATAGTCTGTATCTATCCTAAAATGTTTTTTCATACATTTTTATTAAAATAATTATACTTGGGTTTTGGTGAGGCAAATGCCATGATACAGAATAAATACCTTTATTCAAAACAACCTCTCCTATGATTAGGTGGTGATGACTCAGCTAATGTGCTCCTTAGACAGCTTAACTCTACAAGAATCCATTATAAGAATAAGAAAGACACAGCAAGTGTCTTAGCCTGCAGTGGACCAAAAGAACACCCCAGTCTGTGATTTAAACACAGATCTGGGCTTTCTCACACACCTGGAAACCAGAAGCCTGATGTCAGGAAGCCAATGTGGGAAGATTCTGGTGAGGACTTTCTGGCCTGCAGACAGATGTCTGCTTCCTGTGTCCTCCTCACCCTGGCCTTTCCTCCTTGCTCAAGAATGGAAGAATGGAAGACAGTCCTTTTAGCTCTTTCTTTTCTTAGAAGGCCACCATTTCTTTTGTATTAGACCCTACTTAAAAAAATGCCTCTGTGGCACCCTTCAGCAACAACACACTAGGGCTAGGAGGACTGGGCTGAGTACTAGGCTATCCAGGGTCCCCTGCCACAAGGACTGATCCAGACGGTACATGGAGGAGGATATCCAGCTGATTGGGGATGGGGGGGCATTGGGGAATTGGGGATAACAACTCATTGTTTGCCCACTGAATAATGTAACACATTATGGACAATAAACATATATTTAAGATAAAAAAAAACTACAAGGAGATATCACCCCATACCTGTTAGGATGGCTCATATTAAAAATAAAAGATCACTGGGTAAATGATACAGGTATTAAAAAAATAAAAATTTTAAAAAAATTAAAAAAATGCCTCTGTGTGTGTATGGGTTTGTGTGCATATGTGTGTGTGTGTGTATGCATGTGGAGATTAGAGGACAACTTTGGGTGTCACTCCTCAGGAACACCATCCACCTTTCTGAGATAGGTAGATCTAAGAGCAACCAGCCCAGAGAGATAGATAAATGGGGTATCAACCATAAAGTTGGTGAAATACAATGAAAAGGAGGAAAAACATTCATTATGCCCTCACGCTGTTTCCCCCCTCAACCGCCTGTTTTATGCCTCTGTGTGTGCCCATGCATGTTACTGGTGACAGTCGTGAGGGATGTCATGGTAGAAGGAAAGCCTTCCTTTATGAACTGGAGAGTTTGACAATAAAGAAATATCACATGTCACTTTCTGCTGGGGCCTTTTGTGACCTTAACTCAAATTCTCACACTAACAGGCACAGAGGAGCTTCGAGCATAGGTCATAGGATCTGTGGGTCGAGGATGGTCCAGAATGAGGAGGAGATGTGAACGTTCTAATGTGCCTTGGGAGAGAAGGGAACTGGCAGTGGGCAGCCCAACCTCTCTGTGCTAATAGTTCATTGCACTGTTTCCTACAATCTTCTAGATCATAGGGCCAGGTCAGCAGAGAGAAGGTTCCAGGCATCTCTGGTGCTGAGAGAACACACACAGTCTTACACAAGAGGACAGCTCTAATGGAGATCAGAGACCTGGAACCCCTCCCACCCCTCCTCTGGATGGCACTTATGTGATTGGAACTTTCTGTCAAGCAAGATACAGCCTTCGGATGGGGGAGAATATGAATAGATCTCGAATTAATTAGTTTTAGAGAAGACCAAATCCAAACTAAGACAATAACTTTTTTTAGTGTGAAGAAAATCTAACTTCTGATTGACTAGAAATAGTCTTAGCTGTCTACCATTAGTAGGGCCTAGCACCGAGCTCAACCGTGGAAAGTTGTAAACCCTTCTTTTCATGAAAGTGTCTATGGACGCATACATCTAGTACATTCTCAATCACCCTGGAGTCAGTTTGCCATGACCTGAAAATCAGAACTGTCCTGGGCCCTCTGGGATTAGGGTTTTCGATGGCTTCATGAGCCCCCTTGTGGCCATCATTTGATACAGGTCCTCTCAAGGGTGTGAGGAAGCCAGGGAGGATAACTCAGCTCTTCAAGCCCATCCAGCACTCTTGAATCTCAGTGAGAAACTGTCCAATTCTCTAGCTGTTGCTGTGGTTTTCATTCCATAATCACTTAATTTCATTAGGGTGGTAGAAGTCACATTACAAAACAATGTTTGTACCTATTTCCATGAATAATTAGGCTATTGCCTCACATACACCAGAAAACATTATTTCAAGGAAGGAAGCTTCCCCACTAAGCTACATGCCTGCAGTGCACACCCCTGAAGGGATCAGGGTGTGAGTACAATCCGAGAAGAGTTATTAATTAAGCAAACTGACAAACAATGGCCAAAACAAATACACCTTCGCAAACGTGTTCAAAGGTAGTCTTACATAACTGGGAATTGGCACATATCAAAGACACCTGGATGTAATCCTTATAGATAACTGTCTGTTGATGGTTTGGCCACATTTCAGGGAGTCATATGCACATTAAAGACATATGCAATGTATAAATTATAAGTTTATTTCAAATTTTATTTCTCTTATTGTCAGAAATATTTCCAATGATGTTTAAGCAAGCTTGTCACAATAATCACACAATCTTTCTTGAGTGACTAAAGTTCTTACATGATTTTAATTCCAGTTTAGGGAAATCATACTTTTGAGCTATAGTGATTATGAAAGTTCTTGAACTTATTAACTTAAAGAAGATCCATAAATATGACTAATACGTTCACACAGAACTATGGGCTGAATGTAATAACTTTTGATCATGGAAGATATGACTACATTTTTCATTTTATAAACTGATTTTTTATCATGATTTTAATCATTTTAAATAAATATCTGGGTCTGAACTGGAGAGATGACTCAGTGGTTAAAGGTGCTTGCTTGCAAAGCCTGATGGCCCAGGTTTATTCCTCGGTGCTCACATAAAGCCAGGTGTACAAAGTGGCACATGCATCTGAAATCTGCTTGCAGCTGTAAGAAGCCCTGGAATGCCTATTCTCTGTCTTTTGTTCTCTAGCTCTCTGTTTTCAAACAAACAAACAAACAAACAAACAAACAAACAAACAAATAAAGCATTTTAAAAAAGAGAATTATCTGGTTCAATTCACTCTGGAGTTGTTCTTTCAAATTTTTCAATGCTTAAGATTGACATAGTAGTTTGTTATTCAATTTGTTAAAATTATTCTTTGATGAAGAATCAACCTTTATGATTTGGCAGAGAATAGCCTTTCTGAAATTTGTTTTAGAATTATTTATACATGAATCTTCTTTTGTGGCCATGGAAACGTTCTCACATCCTTGTTCTAAATTCTGTGTGTTTTACTAGAAGGCAACCATTGTTGTGTATTGTGAGTCAATTTCGTTCAGTTTAGAAAAAAATTCTTTAAAACACAAAAAAATGCATAGCTGAAGGCTTTAAATGTGAGAGTGAAATTCAAGTTAGATTTTTGTTGTGTTACTTTTTAAAAAAGTTAAACAATGGATCATATAAAAATAAAAATAATTCATTTCATTTTTGATGGACAATGTTTTTTTTTAATTTAATTTTTAAAAAATTAATAAGTAGAAACTCTGTATGTACAAGTCTTGTGTTGTTACCACCATTTCCCTCCTCCCTGTCCCCATTCCATTGAGGGCCCTCCTCAGTGAGATTACCAGAATGCTTCATGGTATGGAAAGCTGTCAGGTGTGCAAGCAGCAGATAATTTTTTTTTTGGGTGGGGGGACAATGCCTCTGGATTTTCCCCCCACCATGTCTCTTACAATCATTTCACTCCCTCTTCCACAAAGTTCCTTGAGCCATGGTGGGTGAGTTTTAAGTCTGCTTTAGTGTTGAACTCTTAAGAGTCTCTGGATTTCTACTTTGGAATGTTTTGAGTATCTTCGATATCTGTCACAATTACCCTCGCACAGGTTATCAAGCATGCTGTGGCAGCAGCACTCTTGCTCAGTTCACCACTTCCTCTGTGGTTTCACCTGGACCCTAGACAATGTATCAGGGGAGGTTCATCTCCTGCCTGGAGTCAGCTATCATTTCAGATCTTGTTGGTAGAATTGGGTTGTCTCTCTGCCCTCTGAAAGATAAAAACAGATTCTCCAATGGAGACTGAAATCGTCATAGGTTCAATGGACAAACATTGTCAATTTGGCAAGATTATAATTTGTGTAGCATCTCTTTGGACCCGTGGTTAGTAGGAGCTTCCCCTTCGAGTCCAGAATCTTTTTTGGTGTTGTTGTTATTTTTTTTTAAATATATATTTAGTGTCCATAATGAGTTACATTATTTAGTGGGCAAACAATGAGTTGTTATCCCTAATTCCCCAATGCCCCCCCTCCCCATCCCCAATCAGCTGGATATCCTCCTCCGTGGGTCGTCTGGATCAGTCTTTGTGGCAGGGGACCATGGATAGCCCAGTCTTCAGCTGGGTTCTCATGACCCAAGTGTGTTGTTACTGAGGGTTACCAAGTCTCTGATATTCTCCCCCACCACGGCTCTCACAATCTTTCCGCCCCTCTTCCGCTCAGTTCCCTGAGTCTTGGTGGGTGAGTATTAAGGCTGCTTTAATGTTGTGAGCTTAGGGGTCTTTGTGTTGAAAATTGTTGGTTTCTGTCACCCTGGCTTATCCTGTGTTGATTGAATGGCTGTGGCTGTGGGTCCCTTGTTCATCCTGTCATTCTCTGCGGGGTTCCATGTGGATCCTCCACGATATGACTGTGGTGGCTCATCTCTTGCCAGGATCTCAGCTATCTGTCTACGGTCAGATGGTAGGATTAGATGGGCCACAGCTCTCTCGCTTTATCCTGAAAAATACAAACACAATCTCCATCAGAGAGTGAGATCAGTACAGGTTAATAAATAGTCACAATTCTGGATTACCTAGATTCTATTTTTAGTAGCTTCCCCATCAATCGCTCCCATATTGCATCTTTCCTTGTGAGCCCAAGAGTTCGGGATCCGGTGCCTATTGCCCTGAATCCCCAGTTCCAGTCAAGGACTCCCCCTCACTAAGTGGAATATTTGGCCAAATCTAAAAGCTGTTGATTATCTCCCCCAGGCCCAGGTTTCTCCATTGTACAACTACTCCTTTATTGGTTCGCTTTTCTCTCCCAGTAGGAGGTATGGTCAGCCTATTCATGGCCACAGACTGTGTTTCATGCCAGTGGTCTCTGTTTACTCCAGCTATTGTTGACCAGCTTCTCCTGGCAGCTTGTACAGTGCCTACCAGCACTACACTAACTACCATCTGGGGGCTGGTTACCATTCCGGATCTTGAGGGGTCTTTCAATGCTGATCAATGGCATTCTGTGGTTTCTTCAGCAACAGTGTTTTGCCTCAGGCCTGGGGAGGGCATTCAAGGGCTTTGACAGCATTCTGTCTTGTTTTTTGGAACCTCATGGGTCACTATAGTCAACAGCTCAGTGAGGGAAGGAACCAGTGACTGGGACCAGGGGTTGTCAGACTGATCAATTATTCACAGGCTTAGACTCTCTCCCCTACTACTCATGGCCCCTCTTGCTAGTCTACACCCACTACTTGCTCAATAGGTTACAGTATGCTCGTGAGGATTTTATGTTTTTGAACCTAATTTGGTTTAGCCTCATGCTTAAGCTATTCCCACCCCCATCCCTTACCCCTCATTCATAATCTCTCACTTCTTTCTACTAGTCTGTGTAGAGTTTATGGTGAGCCTGGTTAAGGACAACATATGAGGGAGAATATGTGGCGTTCAATTCTCTGATCTTTTGAGGGTTCACTTAGTAAGATCTGCTCAAAGTCAGACCATTTTTTCCTAAATTTTGATATGTCATTTTTCCTTTCAGCTGAGTAGAATTCCAACGTGTAAATATACCACAGTTTCGCTGTCCATTCCTCCATGGATGGGCATTTGGGTTGATTCCAATTCTTGGCTATTATGAATTGAGCTGCTATAAATATAGTTGTACAAAAGTTTCTGCATCAATTTGTGACATCTTGTGGGTAGATGCCTAGTAGAGGGATAGCTGGGTTCATTGGTAGTTCTATGTTCATTCTCTCAGGAGTCTCCACACTACTTTTCATAGTGGTTGAATGAGTTTGCAATCTTACCAGCAGTGAATGAGGGTTCCTTTTTCCCTGCATCCTCACCAGCAACGATTTTTATTGGTTTTCTTTATGATTGCCATTCTGACTGGGGTAAGGTGGTATCTCATTGTGGTTTTGATTTGCATTTCCCTGATGCTTAAGGATGCTGAGCACTTTCTTAGATGGGACAAGGCCATTTGTGTTTCCTCCTCTGTGAATTCTCTGTTGAGATCAGTACCCCATTTTGTGAGGGGACTGTTTGAGATTTTATTATGTATTTTTTGAGTTCTCTGTAAGATCTGGAGATTAGGCCTTTGTCTAAGTTATAGCTGGTAAAAATCATCTCCCAGTTTGATGGGGGTCTATTGGATCTGAGTATGGTTTGTTTGTCTGTACAGAAGCTTTTGAGCCTGATCAGGTCCCATTGCTTAAGTGATTGTTGCATTTCCTGGGCTGCTGGAGTTTTGCTCAGGAAATTTTTCCCTACTCCTATTTCATGTAGAGCCTCCTATTTTTTCTTCTAGGGTGTTCAGGGTTAGAGGATTTATATTGAGGTCTTTGATGTATTTGGAGTTGATTTTTGTGCATGGTGAAAGGAGTGGGTCTATTTTCATTTTTTTTACACTTGTTTATCCAATTTGTCCAGCACCAATTGTTGAAGATGCTATCTTTGGCCCAGCATACATTGTTGGCCCCCTTGTCAAAGACCAAATAACTGATGTTACTTCCATTTAAAGTTGGGTCTTCAATTCTGTTCTACTTATTTGTCTGTCTGTTTTTATGCTAGTTCCATGCTGTTTTAGTTACTATGGCTTTGTAGTATGTTTTGAAGTTAGGCATGGTGATACCTCTTGAGTAGGCTTTTTTTTACTTAGAATCATTTTGGCTATCCAAGGTCTTTTGCCCTTCCAAATAAGTTTAGAGATTATTTTTTCTATGTCTGTGAAGAAAGAGGTTGGGATTTTTATCAGCATGGCATTTAATCTGTAAATCGCTTTTGGCAGGATTGCTATTTTTACTATATTGATTCTCCCTAACCATGAGCATGTAATATCTTTCCATCTTCTCACATCCTCCTCTATTTCCTTCTTGAGTGTTTCAATATTATCCTTATATAAGTTCTCCACAACCTTGGTAGTGATATTCCAAGGTATTTGATTTTCTTTGAGGCTATAGAAAATGGGACAGTCTCTCTGATGTCTTTTTCTGTCTGCTTGTCTTCTGCATATAGAAAAGCTACTGATTTTTGTGTGTTAATATTGTATCCTTCCACGTTGCTGAAGGCATTAAACACCTTCAAGAAGTTACTGATACTATTCTTTGGGTCTGATATATAAAGGATCATGTCATCTGCAAAGAGCAATAGTTTAATTTCTTCCTTTCCAGTTGGTATCCCTTTTATGCCCTTCTGTCTTATCGCTTGGGCTAGAACTTCAAGCACTATGTTAAAAAGCAGTGGTGAGAGTGGACACCCCTGTCTTGTTCCTGAATTGAGTGGGAACTCCTTGAGTCGTTCCCCATTGAGAACAATTTGTGCTTTAGGAGTTTTGTAAATTGTCTTTATTAAATTGAAGTATAGGCCATCTATGCCTATTCTTTCCAGAGCTTTGAACATGAAGTGGTGTTGAATTATGTCAAAGGCCTTCTCTGCATCCATTAAGATAACCATGTGGTTTTTGTGGTTGAGCCAATTAATGTGATGTATTACATTTATCGACTTGCGTATGTTGAACCATCCCTGCATCTCTGGGATAAAGCCAACTTGGTCAGGGTGGATAATATTTTTGATGTAGCGTTGTATCCAGTTTGCTAGGATTTTGTTCAGGATTTTTGCATCTAAGTTCATCAGAGATATGGGTCTGTAGTTCTTTTTTTTTGTTGCATCCTTGCCTGGTTTGGGGATTAGGGCAATGGTAGCTTCATAGAAGGTGTTTGGAAGCCTTCCCTCTTTTTCTATGCCCCTGACAAGCTTCAAAAAGATTGGTTTCAGTTCTATGATGAAATTTTGGTAGAATTCAGCTGAGAAACCATCTGGTCCTTGGCTTTTCCCTTTGGGAAGGTTTTTGATTACATCTTCAATCTCTGTGGAAGTGATAGGTTGTTTAGTGATTTTATCTGCTCTGGGTTAAGCTTTGGTAGTTGGTAGGTGTCCAAAAACTTATCCATTTCTTCCAGGTTCTCTAATTTTGTGGAGTAGAGGTTTTGGAAGTATGACCTGATGATACTTCCAATATCTTCGGGATCTGTTGTGATCTCACCCTGGTCCTTTCTGATTTTGTTGATTTGGGCTTGCTTTCTCAGTTCTTTGTTTGATTAGATTGGCCAGGGGTTTGTCAATCTTATTAACTTTTTCAAAGAACCAACTCTTTGATTTATCTATTTTTTTCAATCGTTTTCTTGATTTCCAATTCATTAATCTCAGCTCTGATTTTAATTATTTCCTTTCATCTTGAGCTCCTCTGGTTAGCTTTTTCCATCTGTGCCAATGATCTTAGGTGGGTGGTTAGATGATTGATTTGAGACCTCTCTGTCTTTGATATGAAGGCATTTAGCACAATGATCTTCCCCCTTAGGACTGCCTTCATTGTGTCCCAAAAGTTCTGATAAGATGTGTTATCTTCATCATTTACTACTAGGAAATTTTGAATTTCCTGTTTTATTTCTTGGATGACCCAATAATTTTTTAGTAGCAAATTGTTCAGGCACCAGTACTTTGTGCATTTTCTGGATCCTGTTCCATTGTTAATTTCTGCCTTTAATGCATTATGGTCTGATATGAAGCAAGTAACTACATCAATCTTCCTGAATTTGTTTAGGGATGATTTATGACCTAGGATGTTATCAATTTTAGAAAAGTCCCATGCGCTGCTGAGAAGAATGTATATTCTGTGTCTTTGGGGTGGAACGTTCTGTAAATATCTGTTATCCCCAACTGGTCAATGGTGTTATTGAGCTCCGTTCTGTCCCTGCTGATCTTCTGTTTGGTTGATCTGTCTAGAGATGATAGAGGTGTATTAAAGTCTCCTACTATGATGGAATTAGAGTCTATTTCTGCTTTATTTTTGAGTAGGGTTTCCTTTATGAACTGTGTTACACCCAAATTTGGTGCGTATATGTTAATGATGGTGATATCTTCCTGTTGGATCATTCCTTTGATCAGTAAGAAGTGCCCATCATTGTCCTTTTTAATTGATTTTGGTGTAAAGTCTATTTTGTCAGAGATTAATGTAGCCACACCCACTTGCTTTTTACTTCCACATGCCTGATAAACTGTTTTCCATTCTTTTACTCTAAGAAGATTGCTGTCTTTAGAGGTAAAGTGCATTTCCTGAAGGCAGCAGATGGAAGGGTCCATTTTTCTGATCCACCCTGCAAGTCTGTGTGTTTTTATAGGGGAGTTAAGTCCATTTATATTCAGAGATATAACTGTGAGGTTTGCTTTAAGCCCTGCCATGTTGAAGGGTTAATGAATTTGGTGTCTGTGCTGCTGTTATTAGCACACTGTGATTGTCGTGCCTGATCTCTGGTACTCTTCTGAGGTAGATTTCTTATTTCTTCTGTGTGGGATATGTCCTGTAGGATCTTCTGTAATTTTGGCTTTGTATTCAAATAGTTGTAGAGCTGGTTTACTTCATAGAACTCCTTCAATTCTCCATCTATTATGAAGGATAGCTTTGCTGGGTATAGTAATCTAGGTTGAAAGCCATACTTCTTTAGGCCCTGAAAAGCATTATTCCAAGCCCTTCTGGATTTCATGGTTTCTAATGAGAAGTCTGAGGTAAGTCTGATGGCTTTTCCTTTATAAATTATGGTTTGCTTTTCTCTTGCAGCTTTGAGTATTTTCTCTTTGCTTTCTATGTTAGGCATATTGATTAGAATGTGTCTTGGAGAATTCCTCTTCATTCCTCTTCATTCCTCTTCATTCCTCTTCATTCTATTTGGAGTCCTCTGGGACCCTTGAATGTTGAGTGGGCTTTCTCTTGTTAGATAAGGGAAGTTTTCTTGAATAATTCTGTTGAAAATATTTCCCTTAGCCTGGGCTTCTTCTCCCTCTGGGATGCCCAGGATTCTAATATTGGGCCTCTTTATGGTATCCCATAGATAGCTCAAATTTTGCTCACTTGATGTCTTGAATTTATTGAAACCTATGACATCCTTATTAATTCCTTCTGTCTTGTCCGCAAGGTCTGAGAGTCTGTCCTCCAGACTGTCGACTCTGGGACTGATTGATTCAAGGGAGGTTTTTAACAACTCCATTTCATTTTTGGTTTCTGCTATAATTTTGTTTATGGTCTCCAATTCTTTGGTGAGATCCAATTTCCAGTCTACTATGGTTTTTGCTAGGGATTCCTGAAAATCATTTTAAAGTTTTCTTAAGTCCTCATCAAATTTAATCAATTGATTTTCTAGCTCCTCCCATAGTTGGTTCACCTTCAATTCACTTAATGTGTTTCTGAATTCATTCATATTTCTCTGCATTAAATTCAGTCTGGAGTCTATGCTTGAGTTGGTGAGCTTCATCTCATTCATGTCTTTTTTCATAGTTTCCATATCAGTCATTAACTGCTTCATGTTTGCACTGCAGTTGTGGTGAGGAGTCATATTATTCTCTCTTTGGGAATGTGTATTTGTTGTCTTCATTTCCTTGTCACTTTCCTGTTCCATAATGGGACTAGAGGCCCTGAGTTGGGGACTTCCATCTTTAATTTCTGTGGGTTTTTTTCGTTGGTTTCTGCCCATGTCCAGGTAGGAGAGTGGGACTCAGGCACCCTGGGGAGTGCTATTCAGCCTGCTTTGCTTCCAGTGGAATGATCACTAGGTTTGATATTAAACAGAGGTCTTTCCTGTTAGGGTGTTCTGTCCCCACACAGGCTTAGATTTTTACCCATCTGGAGCCCTCTGTATGTGACTGTTTAGTCGTAGAGCCACCTCATAGGCCCCTGTCCCCGATTGGTATGCTGCAGTAGAAACAGCCCCAGCACCCCAGGCTATAGAGCCCAGTGTTTTCCCACCTGACTGCAGCAAGAAGATCTGGAATGCTATCTCCCCCACTAGGGGTAGAGACTGAAGGCTCTAGACTCTCCTTGGGCCAGTACTTGGTGGACCTCTTCTGATTCCACACTCCAACCCAGCCCCAGTCGCCCAGACTTAAGAGCCCGGTGAGAGCTTCATATTGCTCATGTAATCCGTGTTCTCAAATTCATTCATTTGTTAAAAAAAAGAAAAAAAAGAAGTCAGGTGCAAGCCTGATATAAGAGAAAAATAAAGTATTAGAGATATTAAAAAAATAAAAATAAAAGAAGGAAAGAGGGAAAGAAAAACACGTGAAAGCCTGGTATAAGAGAAAAAATAAGCCACTTGAAATATATTAAAAACATAAAATAAAAAAAAAATATATATAGAAATGAGAAAGTGGCCATCATCGTCTTGGAAACAAAGAAAACGATTGAAAAAATTGACAAATCAAAGAGTTGGTTTTTTGAAAAAGTGAATAAGATTGACAAACCCCTGGCCAACTTAATCAAACGAAAAACTGAGAAGGCCCAAATTAACAAAATAAAAAATGAAAAGGGTGAGATTACAACAGATCCTGAAGAGATTGGATGTATCATCAGGTCATACTTT
>PVHP010023677.1:0-27159 GCA_004024765.1 Zapus hudsonius | reverse complement strand
GAAGCCAATATTTATAACTCAGAGCTCTGTCCTTGCCAAGCTTCCTGTGCTAATGATCTCAGCTTCACCAGCAGCTGTCACCTAGATGAATTGCTAGGTACTCTGGGAGCCATACAAGTTGTATTGCACAGCTTATATCACACATATTTTTTCTCCATCACCTCTGGATTAAAATGTCACCTATTTTAAGAATTCTTAGTAAAGTATAAAGAAAAATGTGACTCTATATACTACAGCTGACTGAAAGCTCAGAGTTACAATTAAGGTTGACAGAATGTCACCATCACATGAATTATTTTGGACATAAAAATTAATCTTTGCAATTTATAAAATTTAGAATTACAATTTTTTTGTACTTTCATTCATTTCTTTTAGAAAGAAAGTATAAAAGAAACCAAGTTAGCAGCATTTTATCTTTAATTAATGCAGAGTTTATTCAAGGCCATAGAATTGTTTGATATAAATGTGAGATGACTTATTTAAACATGCATTTACTGTATCATATTCACATTAAAATTATTTTATTAAAACAATTTCTCTCCTATATATGCAATAATATCAATACATTTATTTAGCTAGTTATTTTTGAGTCAAGGTTTTGCTATATTGTGTAAGTGGGCCTGACACCCAAGATATTCCTCCTTAATCTGTTTTGGTTTTAAACTTTTTAATATTTAATTTTGATACGTTCTATTTCTGTAGAAATTATTACTGAAGAAAATCTACCAGGTTGTCAATTTCCAAAGAGGTTGATCATAAGAATCCTTAGGATCATGTTTATCCCAGACAATAATGAATGTTTCTCGGAGGACCAGGGAACTTATATTTAAATGAAAAAGACAACACAAAGCTCCAGTGGCAATCTTCTCTTGATAGAGCATGGAAAATTAGGGTAAGGATGAGATCCTACTAGGAAAGGAGTAAGAATGAATATAGGAGTTGTAATTTCATGTACTGGGGTTGCTTTGCATCACATATAACCCCAGTGTGCCTGACCCTTTAAAGCCTGTATCTGAATCCTCATTTGGTAAATGATTATCCATTATTAACATGTTTATTTCACACTTCAACATTTATGACTTAATTAGCAAAGTGGATGGTTGACATTTCGAATCAAACTTGAAAAAAAATTCCAAGCTTACATAATGTTTATACATCAAACATTAAAAACATTCATGTCTTTTTTTGGGTTCGTGGTGTGTGATATAGTGCATGTAAGTTCATATCTGTGTAGCTACATATGTGTGTGCCTATGTAGGTTAGAAGTCTAATGTTGGGTATCTTCCTTGGTTGCTCTCCACCTTATATTTCTTAAAATAAAGTTTTTCTCTGAACTTGGAAATTATACATCTGCCTAGAATAACGAGCCCGAAAGCCATAGAGATAGTCCTATCTATATCTTACCAGTTCTGTGATCATAAGCTTGCACCACTGTTCCTGGCTTTTTACATGGGGCCTTGGGATATGAACTCATGTTTTTATACTTATGCAACAAGCATTTAACTGACAGCCATCTCCTCAGCTTCCAGTTTAAATTTTAGACATCAAGCTCCAGAAAAGTAAATCCAGCTGCCATTTAAAAATAGTCATTGCATCTCAGCCATTGTTACTAATGCCAAGTAAACATGGCATGCAAGACTCTCTTTGTAATACCCATATCAATTCCCCTGGGAATGTGAATAAAGGATCCGACTCCTTGCTCATCTCTCTGCCCACTGACCCTTTGGTCGGTTCACCCAGGTCTGTGAAGACAGCAGCCTTTTGTGAATGCTTAATAAGGAGACTCACATACATTTGAGCACAGAAGGAGTATAGATCAGGATACAACGATGACAGACACCTGAAATCTTACCTTACCCATCTCGAGTTCTCAAGATCTCCGGCTGTCACCTTCGGATCCACCACCCCATGTTTTTACTCCATACACACAATACACATGCCTCGTTCTCATGACTTTTCCCTGCATCTTCACGGATAGTTATACCGTTCTTCCACACTTCATTTCATGTTCTTATTGTCATTTTATCTCTGTTTCAACTTTTTCATCTCCTCATCTCTACTGTCATCATTCCCATTCTGTCCATGAGTTGCTATTCCAAAACACACCTGAACTCTAAGAAAGTCCTGGACACTTCAAAACCCTCGTTTGCCTACATATGCTAATCTATGCAGTGTTACTTTCACATACATTTAAGGGGATATTTTAACAGTAAACACTAGAAAGCCATTCAGATAGTTGCAAATGTTATGACATTGTATTTGCTTTACTATAAAATATTCATGTCCTTTATGGAAAGTTTTATTAATGATATCCATATTGCATGAGAGCAGTGTACAGTGTACACATTTTCATCAAAGTTCAAACTAAGTTTGTGTGAATTTTCAGGGCTTTTAAAAATCAAACTTTCAATACTGACTCATTTTAAAATTCCATTTAAACTACGAAATATAATTTTTTTCTATTTAGCACAATAATGCATGTACACTGGTATTATGTTGAATAATAAAATTACTCTAATTTGGTACCATTCATTGGATAATAATTGTATTTTGGCCCATTTTCTTATGTTACATGCACAGATTTTTCACCCTAAACACTATATGTTTTCAGGGTGATTGAATTTCACTTAAAATCTTTCTACAACAGGACAGTCATTGAGAAACTTGACTTGGAAAGAGCCTCTCTCCTCACTTAGCTGTTTCTCTTTTAATCTTTATGTGTATCCATACATGTTTGTGCCTGTGGGTTCAGTGATATGTGTGTGTGGAGGTCAGAGGACAACGTCACATTTTAAGTCTTACCTCCCACCTTGAGACAGGGACTCTTGTTACTATTTACCACTGCACGTGTAAGGGGAGCTGTCCTGAAAGTTGCTGTGGATTATTTTGTATCTACTTTGCATCTCTCTGCAGGAGTTCTGGAATGACAGATGCACACTATCCCATCAGGCTTTAGATGGGATCTGGAGAACAAATTCAAGTCTTCACCCTTCGTGGCTGGTACTCTACTTCCTGAGCCATTTCCCTAGCATCTGGCTGGAACTATTTCTAAGCCACTTCCTAGCCAGGTCTGTATTCAACATGGTATATCCAGCAAGTAACCTTGGCTATCACAGGGTAGATCCATGGTGCACAAGAGTGAATAAAGAGATGGCCAGCTAGATCGATGAAAGGAACAATTTTCCTCCCTAAAGTAGCTTCTTTAGCCAGAGCAGCAATCAGGGAGGCTAAAGCAAGTCACTTAGCCTCAGTAAGAAAACAGGTACCTAAAGTTTCAAGTGCTTGCTAGTCTCCACATACGCCCTGGACTCACCAAACTTGAAGATGAAGATTCCAGGTGGCCCTCTGGCCACTTCTATAAGATTCTAGGAGGGAAAACAAAACACAAAAAAATACAGTTTAGGTTTTTTATATTATTATTTTATTTTTTTAATTTTTATTGTTTTATGAAACAGGGGAGAGGGCAAACGCAATCCCCCACTGCCACAAATTATGCAGTTGAGTTTCCCGCATTTGGGGAAATCGCAGGGGTCAGCACATCCAGAGTGCAATGGATAAGCCTCGCCCTGGGAAAACCACCTTCGCGATCATGGTATCTCCCTTGCCAAGTAAGTATATATATATTATTATTTTAATTTTCAAATATGGTATATGTTTGAAATGATTAACATATTGAAACCCAATTTGAGACTCTTTAGTCAGGCTGGTCTCAAACCCAAGAAATCCTCCTGCCACAGCCTCCCAGGTGCTGAGATTATAGGCATAGGCCACAATGCCAGGCAATATGTTGAAAATTATTTTTAACTTTTTAAAATTAATTATGAACTTTACTATATAAAGCTATCATATATTGGCCATATTCCCCTCATTGTACTCATATCTCCTCTTCCCTGCCACCATTCTACTGAGGGCCCTCAGCTGTGTCACTGGTATAATTTGCTTCACATTTGAGATGCTTTCAAAAACCTAGATGTCAGGTCACAGAGCAAATTAAGGTATAAATACAACAGGGACAGTCTTGGTTCAGCGTTCTAAAGAATGGGGCAGAGTGATTGGCTCAGAGGGTTTAAGTTCAAGTTCTTGTCACACAGGCTGAGTGATATCACAGCTTGTGTTCTCTTGACTTGGAATGGAAATTAGACCCAGTTAGGGGCACCTTACCTTTAAAGACATGACATTTTTTGAAATTATATATTCTAAGCAGGTTGGATAATATTTTAAACAAAGCAGCACTGAAAATCCAATTCATCAGCTAGTGCTTACATTCAATTGCAGAGTTTTTTTTTTATATTGCAGTATTTTTGTCTCTAAAATCATGATGAAATAACACCAAAAGCAAATGGGCCCTATTATGCACAAATTGTTTGCTAAATCTAAATTGCTAAATTAAGGGTTTTTTCCAGCTGTGTCAGAACAAAAATATATTGAGCTACAAATATATGGAATTTCCATATTTTGAAGGTAGGGAAATATGCTAGGCTTCTATTATAAAACCCACTGGAAAAAAAAAGATGTACTTTGTTAAGTTTTGCTTTTTAAAGAGAAAAAAGATCATGCTTCTGAGTACATCTTTTATGCATTAACATTTCTTGGGACATGTGTCCCTTTTGGAGCATAACCTTCTGAAATGGGTTTATGAAAGAATAAATGTGCTCATCTCATAAAGGATGGATGACTTGGTTGTAAAATAAAACTGAATGTCTATAGCCCAGGGTACTTTTGGTTCTCGGGAATGCAGCATGACTCAAAATTCTGAAATGATGATCTATGTCTTTTAAATTCACAGGAAGGTCATTACTGGAGAATTTGTTTTAAGATGCTGGTGCTCTATAAGCTAAGGAGCATTTAAGAAATGTGATTTCTATATTTCCAGTGAGAATGCTTGGCAGGCAGGTGCTGCAATTGGACATTCTCTAGAGCCTTGCCACAGGGCTGAATTTTCCTTATCCCTAGTCAACTTGTTCTAAAAATAGGGAGTCATTGTCAGGAGATCTATTGTGTTTTTAAGAGCAGTTTGAAATCCAAAGCTTGGGTGCATTATTCTTATTTTTTAAAAATATATATTTATTTTCCATAATGAGTTACATTATTTAGTGGGCAAATAATGAGTTGTAATCCCAAATTCCCCAATTTCCCCCCTCCCCATCCCCGATCATTTTTATCCTCCTCCATGGGCTGTCTATATTAGTCCTTGTGGCAAGGATATTTTTAAAGAACAAGAGTATCAAATAATTTTCATGTATTGGCATCCATTTAGTCATTAGGGGTTTGGTGTTTTGGTGGTGGAGGTGGGGCTTGCTGAATTAAACCTTTGGCATTGAAAATGGTGGGCATGCACTTCGCATTGACCTACATTGACTTCACCATGCCATTTATGATTCTACTTTACGGGGTAGCAGAGCCTGTCTCCTAGGAAGAGAATAGTCTCTTCATCAGTGGCCTGGGGTAAGAACGAATAATGCCAAGGACAGTCATGTGCTCTTAGGAAGAACGCCTGTCCTTATTGTTGAGGGCTTCTAAATTTTCCCTGGATTCACAGCCCTGCTTTTCTGATAGCTCCGGGATAGTTGCCGTGGCTTTAGCAAATTCTCCCTCTTTTACTTTTTTTCCTGTATCTCTGTGGAATGACTTCGTGTCCCATGTACTTGTGAAGAACTGTGTCCCACGTTCTGACACCCATCCTAAAATGATTCTATGCTTCCCAAAGGCACACGTCCACCTTTTAAAAACCAATAGACATTCATGTCACATGAAGTTCACCATCTCTTCCTGAGTTAGAGTAGATAATCAATGAATCTGAGTACTTTTATACTATTATACAATATCACTATTTATTTCTAAACTTCGCATGGAAACTCTTTAGTCATTAAACACTGATCACTTTCTCCAGCTCCTGATGTCCACAAGTCATGGCATCTATGATCCCAGACCTGGCAACTACGAATGCATTTGTGTGATCATAGGTCTGTGTGTGCTAGGTATTCATATGAATTAAATCATATAATATGTAGCTTTTTGGATCCCTTTTCCTTCACATTAATCAGTATTTCATTAATTTATATGTATGACAACCCACTGTATGGTTATACTATATTTTCTTTATGCATTCATCAGCTGGTGTGTATTTGGATTTGCTGTATGACATTTCTGCTTTGGAAATGTGAACAAAAGTCTCTTCTTCCCAGACAGAACAGACAACAGACAAAAGACACAATTTCAGTCAAGTTTAGCTTGGTGAACAAATACCTTTTTTTTTCCCCCTTGGGGGGGAAGAGTTACTTACAGGAGCACATTTATAGCATCATCACCAAAAAGTCTACCTCAACAGACATCTGTGTCAACAACTCCCTATTTGTTTACTGCTTATGAAACCTTACAGTGGGGCCTGGTGAGTCTTGTAGGTTAGCTTTCTGAGCTTCCAGAGTCTCTGGGAGGAAATGTTCCAATTTAGAGAAAATAGCTAGAAAATATGGTAATTTCAATCTTTCAGACATTGAGATTAACATTGCTTGAACATTTGCATTCAAGTTTTTTGCTGGAATATTTATTTTGAATTCTTTGGAAAGAATGTAGGAAGAGGCTGGTTGAGGTTTATAATAATTCCGTGTTGAACTCTCCCAAGAGCTGCCTGGACTCTCACAGTAGTTGCAGCATTTGCATTCTTGCCCGGTATGTGAGAGTGCTGATTTCTGCCTATGTTCACCAATATTTCTCATTCTGATTTGGTTTTATATCATAGCCATCTCGGGGAAGTGATATCACACTTTAGTTTTAATTCACATTTTTCTGATGGCTGATCATTCTGTGATCAGCACCTTCTCACTTTGCTTATTGGTTGCCTGAAAGATCCTTCCTGGAGAAATGGGTGCTTGAATCTTTTGTTCAACTGATGTTTAATCTTCTGTTGTTGAGTTGGAGATTTTCTTTATGAATTCTGTGTGGAATCGTCTCATAAAAATGATCTGAAGATAATTTACCCCATTATAATGATTGTCCAATTGTCTTTTTACTTTCTTCTTTGCTTTTTTTTTCTTTTATTTTACCTTTTCCAACTTTCCCATTCCTTTCTTTACCTTTTCTCTCTGATTTACTCTTTCTCTTATGTTCTGTACTGGTGATTGAGCTCAGAACCTTCCACATGTTATGTCCCTGCTCTCTATTGCATGTGTTTGTTGCGAGCATTGGTACCCAACACTGTTTCATTTTGATGTGGCCTAATTTATTTTTCTTTTGATATTTGTGCTTTGAAAATAATAAGATGCCAGATCTAGTAAGAAAGATTTATCCTTATGTTTTCTTCTAAGAATTCTATAGATTTGTCCCTTACATTTAACATTTAGGTCATTGATTAATTTTGAGTTTAATCTAGTATGGGGAATAGGGCAAGAATTAAGTTATTCTTTCACATGTAAATATTCAGTTGTCCCAGCATCATGTGTTGAAGAGACTATTCTTTCCCTATAGAATTAAAAAAAATCACCATTAAGAGGAATGAACCATGCATATATGAGTTTATATGTGCATTCTTAATATTGTCTACTGATCCATATATCTGTATCATTGAAAAAATGAATAGTTTTCTTTCATTTATAACAATTTATAGTTAAAGTTTCTGCAGCAGAAGACAGATTAATCAGAAAAAACATTCACACTTATTTATTGTAAGTTTTATATAACATGGAGCCTTTAGAAGTAAAGAATTTCTGTGGACAGTCATTCTGAAGTGTGATTAGAAGACCCAATGCATGATCTAATGCTGGCTCAGCCTGCTTGTTCTGGTTTTCCTTCATACCCATCGTAACACTCCTTCCTTCCCTCCACTGTAGGGCAAAACTCATGTCACATGAGTCTTCGTAGGAGAAGGCAAAAGCAGGTGTGAGAGCCACCTAGGTTTTATGGCCTACTTTAGGGCTCCCACAGGAAAGGGAATTTTAGCTTCTGCAGTGCTAGAATGGGCCTGGGTAGGAAAAGGTCCAAGAGACCTTCCTTCTTCTATGGTTCACTCCATTTCCTTTGGTTTAATATACGTGGGATTCCATTGTGCATTATTTTGGGACAATGTTTGCTGCTATCATTGTCCTTAGCTGATTTCATTCCTTTTGAAACACATCATGTTGGTAGGTTTTGAACTCATAACAATGCCTCCTCTCATTTCAGTTTCCTCTCGAAGGATTTTACGGTGATATTTTTCCACTTTTGTAAGCAATCAAGTAGGGAATTTTCATAGGGATTGTGTTGCATCTATATGTTGTTTACTAACAATTCTTCACATGCACATGGTTTACCTTTCATTTAGGTTATTTTTGATACTTTTTACAGCATTCTGTAGTGTACATTGTACAGGTTTTTTTTTTCTTCCTTGGTGAAGTTGTTCTTAAAAATTTCTGGTGCTGTTACAAGTGAAATTATTTTCTTAATTTTCCTTCTAGATTCTTTAACCCCTTCTGATCCTGATTCCCAAATGATGCCATTATCTTATTTGGATACTATTTCTTGTAGGTTCTCCTACCTCAGGATTACTGTACTGTCATCCAAGAGTTCTGTACAGGAACCCTTTCTTTTCCTGTGATGCCTTTGTCAGCCTCTAGTATCAAAGTAATCAGTTTTTGCTGAGGCACTAAGAAGAGACCCATGCAGTCAGGTCCAGAGTTGGGTTTTCAGAAGCAGCTACAGGGAAGGTCATGAAAGTTCATTGAGGCCTATCTTTCCTGCAGCAAGAAGCTGATGGCTGGAACAACTCTTCTAGAAGCAGGTATCATGGTTTCAACATTGAAATATCAGAGGAAACAAAGCGTTTCTCAGAGTGATTATAGTGTTTTTCATGCAGCTGGGCAATCTTAGAGGAAGTTGATTACTTGTCAGTGGAATCCTTGGTTAGTGGATGCACACTTAGGACATCAGACATGGTACAGGATCTGACAACTACTGTTCCCAATAATTCCAATTTTTCAAATACAAACAAGCTCTAAAGAAAATCCATAAAGGAATCCATATATCAAGGAATAAACTATTAAATTAACACGACTAACAATGTGTAACCCATGCTTTTCTCCCTGAGAAAATTGGATATTCCTAACTTTTCTCATTGGATACACTTTCAGTGGCAAGCAATTTAGACCTTGGCCTTCACATTCACTTCCTGCTTGCAAGAGCCTAAAGTCAACCCCAACTTGAGAACTGATGTCTTCTCAGGTGACTTCTGATTCCACACACAGACCTGAGTAATTGCATTAGCCTCTATGTTCCCCAGACAACATATGGTTCTTTTTTTCTTTTTCAAAAAGTTGTCCCCAAGTTTCTCCTTCTCCAGCCTCTTCAGTCATGAGCTCCTTGATCTATTTCACTCCCGGTGGTGATGACAAGTACCTTGACTTTAATTGGCTTCATCAGATACCACAAGGGAAGCTGCTGCAATCTCATGGAGGCTCTGAGGCCCAGGGAATACATCATGTGCTTGAGGTGACCCTTCCGATAACCATCCAGCAGGTCAAAAATTTATAGCTGCAGCTTATATTTAAAAGTCAGGTTTGTGGAGCTGGGGACATGGCTCAGCAGTTAAAGGTGCTTGGTTTAATTCCCAAGCTACCCCCATGCATGCATTCATGTAAAAATAAAATGGCACATGTCTAGTGTTGGTTCACAATGACAAGAGGTACTAGTGTGCGTGTATGCTCAGACACACACACAAATAAAAAAAATACTAAAGGGAGTAGTTTCCATGGTTTCCTACCCCATTAATAACCTGCATTGCTCATCTTCAAGCTGTTGCTAAATTGAATTTTGGGAAATAGGAAGTGTGTAAGTCAACGTAACCTCCATACCATACTCTGATCTAAACACCAGCTTTCTGTATGGCCTTATCACCCTGAACCCTGTTCTTGTCTAAATCAAGCTTTTCCTTTATCAATTCTTTTCCTGATTTTTGTGTTTGGCAGAAGTCCAAATATTATTCTTGCAGATTTACCAGCTTAGCTTGCTTTAGTATGTGACAGACGTTTGAAATTCACTACTCCATCCAATTTTCTGACTCCACTGTAACTTAGTCTTTAATATTCACTTTATTTTGTCGTGAGAGTAAGCAGGTATTGCAGTCTGAAGTTTTATTTCATACTTTCCTATTACAAAGTCTGAATTTTACAAGTGGTAGATATTAAAGAAAACTTTGGACAGAATGCTTGAATGAATGAATGAATGAATGAACCAGTAGTATCCATATAGAGATTTTCTGGCTGCCTACTGACTGGTTGTATATATGAAAATCCTAAATATATGATAATTTTTCTCAATTATTTATTGTAACAATTAATTATTTTGCTGTCTATCATCAACATTTAAACAGTATGGTCACAATCATTTTGAAGAATCTTTTCTACATACACAAATATTTTTAATTAAATCATTTTATAGTCTTTGGAAATCTAAAATAAGCCATCTTTGAATTTCTCTTCTTTGCTTTTATTTTCAGCCTGAGTTATCCAGATAAGGATTGGAAAATCGAGACCTATCAGTTAGTACTCTCGAAATCACTTGGGAATTGAGCCATCCTTTTGCAATGAACTTTAGTTTAGCATTTTTTAAATTGGCTGCTAGAATGTGAAATTGTCAAAGGACTATTACCATTGAGAATAATATTTCTTCCACGGTCCTACTGACTGACCCAATGTTGTACATGGATGGTTTATGGTTGATGCATCTAGGGTGAGGTTATCGCCCACACTAGCAAAGGTTAATCCAGGAATAAGGGTAGGAAATGTTAAATGGTACATTCTGAAACTATTTCCAAATAACTCTGTAAAAGAGAGAATTTCAGGTTCTTAAAGTGATACTTTTTAAAGCACAACATTTATTTTCATAGGGATATGTTATGTAACAGGACGATATCTAAAATCTTATAGGAAATGATGTATGGAATATTGACATAGCACCTTGATGTAGGGACACAGCTCCAAATCTTTCTTAGCCAAAGGGGATAAGGACCAGAGCTAGACAAGAACATGTGCAGGCAGATGGCAGGAATAGTGGTACTCCACTCTGATGGTCATACAAGAGACCTACCTCCCTGTGAGGACAGCAGTTACCAACAGCATCAGCTACAGTGTCTTTTGGACCTGCAGCAACTCAGCAGAGTGCAGGAATATGCAAAAGGGCAGTGCCTGGTCCAGGCAGGGCTCCTTCGTGGACAACCATGCCTTGAAGCCTCCCTTTGGGATCCAGAGACGACCAGACTTACACCACACTCTGAATATCTTCTTTCCTGTATGTCCTCCTCCTTTTGGTCTAAAGACCTCAGATCTGAATGCAGCCTGGAGGCTCTTTGTGTTCCCAATATTCAGACATACCTTTTCACATTATCTTTTACTTACATGGCCCAAAATACATCTCTTCACCTGTTGTGGTATCTTCTTCCCAGAAGATATAAACTGACACGTAGAGAAAGAATGTCAAGTTGAAAAATAAAAAGCAAGTTATTTATTTGGGACATTACAGTGTTTGTTAAGTATACTTGGGTTTCAATTCTACTTCTCCACTTAGCAACTGAATTTCTTTGTGCATTAGCGCTATTTTGTAACATGAGAGCAACCCTTCTGACTTGAACAGTTGTTGCAAACCTCTTGAATGATATGGTAAAACTTGCCCCTTCGTAGGCTTTCCAAAAACGGTGGCTATGGTTATAATTATCAGGAAATAAGAATAGTAAATGTAATGAATTCAAATATAAATTTCACCATAATGTAAAAATAAATTCAATCAAAATTACCAATATATTTCCACAGTTCTTTTTCTGAATAGAGAACATTGGGAGAAACATGCATGTATTTTTTAAAAAATCTTTTAAAAATCTTTTATATATTTATCTATTTGAGAGTGAGAGAAAGACAGAGGGAGAGAATGGGCATGCCAGGGCCTCTAGCCACTGCAAGCAAACTCCAGATGCATGCACCACTTTATGCATATGGGTACTGGGGAATTGAACTCAGGTCCCTCTGCTTTGCAGGCAATGCTTTAATCACTGAGGGATCTCTCCAGCCCAAGAATCTTTAAAAATTATAGGTATCCACATGCAGACTGATATTTCTAACCTATGATACAAATGATATTCAGATTGGATTGATGTTTTGTCATCATGAGGAATTTGTGTGGTGTTCATGTGTGAGAATGCAATCTAAATCAATACATCCCAGTCTCCGACTCAAGCTGAAGAGAATGCATTTGGTTTCTACATCATTGTCATGTTTGACATTAAAAGCCTACAGGTGTCATCAATAGAGAGGAACAGGTCACTGGTAATTAAGAACAGAAATGCCAGCATCTACAACAATTGAAACCTTACTACAAATGATCTGAATTTAATTATAAAAGCCAGAGGGGATAGTTATAAAAACAGTTGTCGAAAGACAATGTTAAGTGTAGGATGCAATTGAATTCAGTGTCTATTACGAGCCGGCAGCACTTTTACACTGTGTGCAGATCCAGATATGAATAAGATAAGGCCTCCCCCATCAAGAAAGAGTGTTTTATTAGAACACATGAAATGTACTCCTGGACTGCTAATGGGCACCTGTTGCAAGTTGTTATTTCCTCACACATACATAGTGAGATTAAGCAGGTTAAATTTGAGCAAAATTGCTAAATAGCTGAAAGATGGAGCAAGAAAGGGAAGCAGATAGATATGATAATCATTCATCAGTACTAACATTGTCAGACAAAAACATCTGCACCTGTTCCTCTAAAGGGCTTGCTCTTTTTTGGCAATGATGTTTTTGTATTTTGGCTGGCACTTAATGTATATCACAATAACGAAAGCTTAATTGTTGTAGGATGCTAAGAGTAATCATATTATGAACACACAGGATCTCCTCTCCAGCCTCCCACTTCTTTCTCTCCCCTCCCAGTCAAATGGCACAAATGCTTCTATAGTTATTATTGTGGTTTAAAACAAACAAACATTGCAGGTTATATTTGGAGCATAGCTAGTTTTAGTTACAATGACTATTAGAGCTGATGGCACTTAAGTGTTTAGCATATGTGGTCCAATGGGAAACCATTTTCCCTGGAATAAAATTTGAATAAGGAATGATTAGCACTCTTTGGTGCTAGATTATTTTTTAAAGTATAACTTGCACAGGATGGGATAGTTTAGATAATAAGGTAAGATATTTCACTATTTTCCTTTATAAATCACTTTGGTCATAAGACTGTTAATCAATCAATGTAATATCACACTCTTGGGGGGCATTTAAATATTATTCTCCCTAAAAGTGCTTTGGTAACAATGCAGAGTTATTTTAAGAAAAGTCTTTATGGAAGCTGAAGGTACTGAGAGTCAATGAATTCTTTCTTCTCTGCTGTCCTTGAGAGCAGCTGGTCCTTGCAGGCTCTCTGGGTGATTTGCTGGAAATGGGTGGGATGCAGCTGCTACACAAGGTGTGATCTTTAAGAGCTACTGAGTGCCTCCTGGTCAGGCACCTTTACTTTGGCTTCTCTCACTGAGTTCTTGCAACATTCTTCCCATTGTGTACACCAGGATAATGGAGGCTGCCTGTCCATTCTCAGATCATCCCTCCTCCAGTGTTTGTCTCTCTGATTTTAGAGCAATTTGTCTGTTAAGAACACTGTGAGGGAGCTACAATCTATATGTAATGTTGACTTAATTGATAATACTGTTGATTGTTCACCCATGTCTGTTTTGTTGCTTTTCTTAAGAGTTCCGTTAGGTAGAGAATGCATTTTCCAAATCAGAATTGACCTCTTTGAGCTTTATCAATCAACTCCTACAATTTAAGGCAATTTGCTGTGAACAACTCTCTATACTTTTACATTTCATACAGATCAGCGTCTATTTTTAAATATCATCTGTTGATGTTACTCTAAATACTTCATGCTTGTTTAGCACAATTACACAGAGATTCCTGGAAAAATATGCCATTTTAAATATAGTTGCCTGTTTTTTTTCTGGTTCTTTGTAGACAGCTTTTTCCAAGATAAAATTGAAAAATCCTCATCAGCCCAAATGAGAACTCCTTGAAAGGCACATAAAGATGATGCTATTAAATGCTAAATGTGTCCCGATTATCTTGTGTTACTGTTCTTAATTCCACCTGCAAAGAGTGGAAATCAATTATTTAATGTAAAACATTGAAATCTAATATTAGAATCTGGATGAGGATGAAAAGAACTTCTAAATATGCTTCCCACACAGACCTCAGCACCATCACAATAACTTGAATGCTTTCCAACCCAGCCATTAGACTGTGAGCCTTTTTATATGTCTATGTACAGATCGCTATGGGTACCAAAAAATATGCTCTTGCTAGGAATCTGTGTCTTCTGGCTACCCACAAATCTGTTGTGCACATTATCCTGAGAAAATAATTTGAGGTGACTCTATCCCACTTTGTTTGTAAAATAAGAGGGCCGAGTCATGATTCAAGAGATCTGTACCAAAACTAAAACATGCTGATGCTGGAGCTGAGAATGGTAATTCACCTGATTTATCATGCAGTTTAAACCAACTTCAATAAATTGAAAATACTTATTCTTCCATTTTCTGTAAATCATACTTTTAAAGACAACCCCCAAATTATTACTACCATCACCAAAAGGAAATTCTCAGTTTTTGCTTGCTCTAGAGTTATTAGATAACCCATTTCTTTTTATTTTTATTTATTTATTTTTAAAATATATTTTTATTTAAAGAGGCAGATATGTATATATATGATATATGTCATATATAAATGAGAGAGAGAGAGAGAGAGAGAGAGAGAGAGAGAATGGGTGTGCTAGGGCCCCTGGCACTATAAACAAACTCCTAATACATGCATCACTTTGTGTATCTGGCTTTATAGGGGTCCTAGTGAATTGAACCCATGCTATCATACTTTGTAATTAAATGCCTTTAACCACTGAGCCATCTCTTCAGCCCCGATTACCCATCTCTCTTTTTTTTCTCTTTCTCTTTCTCTCTCTCAGTCTCTGTCTCTCTCTGTCTCTCTCTCTCTGTCTCTCTCTCTCTCTCTCTCTCTCTCTCTCTCTCTCTCTGTGTGTGTGTGTTTGGGTGTGTTTCTCTCTCTGTCTATCACAAAGCCTAAAAACAGAAGTTCTGGCTGATGTGGATGCGATGGTAAAACCCTCTATGGGAATGACAGTTCAGTGCATTGAGGATTCAAAGCAGAGATATTATTTCTGATGTGATGCTGGACAGAAGAAGCAAGAGAAGTAGCTGCAACCCTTTTTCCATGATGGACAAAGCTCTACCAGTACAAGCAAGCCGTTTGCTAAGGTATCTTGTTTCTTGAAGCTGGATACACTCCAGATAATCAGTTTAGAGTTATCTATGCTTAAGTATCAGATCAAATTTCAGGACTATGAACTAAATTTCATAATTGACCCTGAGTCATGTTGTGATTTCAGCTTTTTGAAATGTGATTGATGCAATGTTTATACCTCATGCTTCAGTTTCATCCACTTATTTTTTATTACTTTTTCCACTCAATGAAAATTAGCAGCTATGCTGGATAAATTTCTGCACTTAGATCTTAAGAGAACCATTTTCTCTTGGCAAACTTTCCCTTGGTATCATTTGATATTTATTTTCAGTTCTCTGAACATTTCCCTCTCTCACTGTGTACAGATTATGAGAAGTGGTCGGCAATCCAGAGTCATAATCATGTCTAAGAGCAAATGATATCAAGAACACCACACTCCTGGATTATCAAATCAAGGTTCTGAAAGCACTTCAAAGAAAACAGAAGCAGAGTTTAATGAAAACATCAAAAATATATTCTAGAGGATAGAAACAAGGCTCTTTCATATACAGATAATAATGCTTTTTCTGCTTCCTTTCTCATCTTTTGAGAGGGCTTCACTAGCCATCTGGGAAACTTTTGAGATTTTCAGTGAGATGTCTAACATTTAAAACAATAACTACCAATCAACCAATCAACACTCAGCATGCTACAACTTTTGCTACTATCCATTTTTACTGAAAATTTAAAATGTCCTCTTTTTGAAATGAAGACCTTAAAATTGTTCAGATATTTGAAAACATCTCAAGAATCTAAGAGGTATAGGGAAAAAAAAGATTCTAGGAAAGTCTCATCTGATCTTCTGGACCCCGCAGCTTTGCACCATGACTCTTGTTCATTCATTAGTTTGCTACTATGAGGCTCGAAATGGACACTAACTATCTTCACATCCAAGACTGGAGACCTGAAACTCCCTAGGCTACTGTTTCTGGCAAAGTCTACCTTATTGAATGTCTTCATTGCCTTTCTCACATCATTGGTAACACCAGTCATCCATATTAAAACAAAACTATATTGTATATCTATTGAATTTCAGAAGTTTCAGAAAGTGAAGATGGTCGTCTGCCATTACTTAAAGTTTTGTTTTCTGGTGACTCTCATGCAAATTTTTCTCAGCCCATCAATAATCTCTTAATGCTGTCTTCCTGATATCTTGCCTGGGATCAATGTTAAATAAGAGTGTATCAATATTAATCTTGGTTAGCAAAATACTCCCAATCCAAATATTCCTTCCTCAGTGGAGGAGGGCCTCAGGAGGTCAATAAGTCTAGTAGATCTGAAGGTTAAAAGATCACAGGACCAGTCTCCAAGGTTATTTTTTTCATTTTTAAAATTTATTCATTTTCAAGCAGAGGGGGGTCTGGCTTATGTGGGTACTGGGGAATTGAACCCGGGGCCTTAGGCACTGGAAGCAAGTGCCTTAACTGCTGAGCCATCTCTCCAGCCTGAGAATAAAGAATTTTTGAGGGCAGATGCTGATCAGTGCTGTGTGGCCATTTTCTGGGAATTGAAACTTTCCCTTGTAGAGGTTCAGTAGATTCAGGAAGTCAACAAGTTTGGGGAAAAGTATTATAAGACCCATCTGTAAGGTTATATAAATATTAACCAACTGCTTGGGGGAGAATCTCCAATCTCCTAAACTGCCTACAAATGGTACTGTGTGTTCAGAGGTACAACTTTTGTGAGTCATCTCCTCTGCTGGGTGGACTTTTGGTGATGCAGCTGCCTGTAAATAAGCCACACTTCTGCAAACACCCTTCACCTTGCTTTGTAAGGAACCCCCATAAACTCATTGGTTCACCAAAACTGGTTTTGGTCAATCCTGCCAAACTGGTCGGTAGTCTGTGATCTGTCTGGGGTGAATAGATGTGTGTTTGTGTCTTCCTGGGACGTATGGGAGAAACACATGACAATGAGCACCTTGTGACATGTAAGTTGATTTTCAATCCCATAACTTCTAAGAAAGAGGCTTGGAGCTAGATATCAAAGCAAAGAGAAAAAAGGAAGAGAAGATTGTCTGTTATTTCCAAAATGCCCAATTTTGGCATTTAAAAATATCTTGTAGCAACAATTTACCACCTTTTTCAAATTTATTTACAATGAAATATATTCTTTATTAAATTACTTAGTTGGCCAATATTTTAGAATTTGATAAGAATGGGATATATTTATTCATTATATTCAATTTAACACAGATTATATATATATATATACATACAAATATACCTAATAATATGTGTGTATATAACATATATATTATATATATATGTATACATATATGTGTATACATATATATATGCATTCTTTTTTAATTTTTGGCCAGCCTTCTCTATCTATAGGGAATCTGAAGTTACAATTTATGAAAGGATACAAAAACATTAGAGTTATATGGATTTTTTTAAACATTTTACTTACAACCTTCCTATGTATACACAATGTACACTTCTAATGCTATAATCCCCTTCCACAATCTGTCATTGTCTTCCTCTCCATATATCTGCTCTACCAAGCTCCTTCTTCTTTCTATCCAGTCCCTTTTATATTTTTATGTTATCATTTTTTTCCAACATTATGTAGGTCTCATGTAGATAGCATCAACCATTGTGAGGTCCCGAATGCAATGGTCACTTTATGTCTGGAAGACGACATTTCAAAGCATTCCTTCCCCATCCTTTGGCTCTTATATTGTTTCTGGCACTTCTGCAATCATCTGTGAGCGTGAGAGGGTCTGGTAGATATGCCTCTCAATGCTGAACCCTCCACTCAAATTTGATCAGCACTTTGATGAGTTTTGCATCTTCCAGTAGTTACTGCTACCTGAAAAAAAGAAGCTTCTCTTACCAAAAGTCAAATTATCATTAATATATGGACTATGTAAATAATTAGAGTGTAGAGTTACAATGGATTTCAACTAACATCGAAGAGTATGTGACAGTGTAAAAAATAACTTGAAAACTTCATCATCGCAAGACAGTCATTGAATCACACATATTTTTCTTTTCATTTATTTATTTATATTTTTCAATGCTACAGATTGAGCCCAGGCCCTTCTGTGTGCAAGGCAATCACTCTACGATTGAGCTGTATATCCCTAGTCCTTTTATTATATTTTTCAATCCTGAAAAGTATATTTTTGTAAATTTGTAGTGGTAGTTACAATATAGTGCTAATAATACGTATTAAGTTTATTCTGGGTTAAACATTTTTCTCTATCATTTTCTTAAGTCTAAAGAATAAAAGTAAGGCATCAAATCCTGATTTGTAGCATTTTGTGAGTTTAATGGAGTTACTACTTCAATCATGGGCAATTTCCTGTTATCAACATCCCATCACCAAGCACAGAACTGTAGAGAGCTCAGCGGTAATTCACCATTACAGTACATTTCACTCACAGTGACACAGTAGAGATGAATAACTAAACAATTGAAAGTTTAAAAGGGATGGAGGTTTGAGTAATTATTACATTTGTTTTAAGTATTATTCAATTAAGTATAAGTTCATAATTAGAATGAATTACTGTATTTCTCAATGGATTGGTGGAATTTCAAAGAAAAGCATGGAATCTTGAAATGTAATTCACATACACAGCCAAATATAGCAAAAGAAGAGGGACACATTGGAAGCATAAATGTTCTTAATTTTTTTGTCAAGATTAAACAAAGGCTAGTGAAATGGACTTTTAGGAATATGATTTCTGGAGTCAACTCTGATTACTCTCTGTATTTTTAGTTGAGAATAATGACAGCATCATTGCATTATCATGCATATGATGTGATCATAAATATATAATTCTCAGAATAAGACCTAGGAGATTTATATCAAATATAATCTGGTCAGATTTACAATGTAAAATAACTTTTGCCTATTTTCTGTAGGAATCAACTATTCTTTTTAAAAAAGTCACTTAAATTATATATATGGTTATATAAGGTTATATTAGTTAAATATTATGGCTATAGATATAGATATGCACATATCTTACCTTTAGGAGGCACAAAGTGGTGCTTCTTGTACTCGAGTCCTGAGAGTAGAGACCAGCACTAGACAAAGTTTGAGAGGCATAACTGGAATGCTTCGAAGTAGAAATTCAATAGAATTCTCCTTTGCTTAGAAAAAAAATAGTTGGAGAAAACCATTTCTAAGCAACCTATTCAATCAATAATATTGTTTTGGAATTATAAGTTGAAAAATGCATTTGATGGGTGCCATGCCTCTCAAATGCATTTTTCAATTTATAATTCCAAAACAATATTATTGATTGAATAGGTTGCTTAGAAATGGTTTTCTCCACAACACACTTGGGCCAGGAAGACTGGGATGAGTACTAAGATATACAGGATCCCTTGCCACAAGGACTAATGCAGACAGCCCACGGAGGAGGATATACAACTGATCAGGGAGGGGGAGGGGGGATTTGGGGAAGTCGGGATAACAATGCATGGTTTGCCCACTGAATAATGTAACTCATTATGGACAATAAATATTAAATTAAAAAAAACAGTATTGAAGTCAAAAAAATGCATTTGAAAATTTCTGGACATATTGAGGAGGTTGAGGAGAGGTGGAGGCTATAAACACTTTTTGGAATTACAGACATTACAACAGACCTCAAGGCACATGGTAGGCAATGTCCTTCCCTACTTAGGAGAACACCTAAGCAACTTAGGAGAACACTGTAGCAAGAGAATTAGTTTGTCTGAGGAGTATTAAGGCAATTACATATTTATATAAGATGGGCATACATATATGGGTTGAAAGGTAAATCATGAATCAAGTCAAAACGCATCATCTCCATTTAACTGATAAAAAAATATGAGGTTCAAATGTAGCTTATAAGTACATTTGTCTGAGATCACACAGTTTGTATTAGTTACTTTTCTAATCCTGTGTCTGAGATACTTAAGAGAACAATTTAAGTTCCCATTATACCATCCGGGAAACAAGATAAAAGGTATATAGGAAGAAGGGAGGGTAAAATATGTCTGCTGAGGACATGCTCCTAGTGACATACTTACCCAAACTAGGCTCCAAATCTCTCACTAACTCCAAATAATGCTATAATACTATGCTCCATTAAGAGATTTACTCATCCATTAGATCAGGGTCCTCATAATTTAATTATTTCTGCAGACACCATCCCAGACACATCAGTAGGTGGGCTTTACTAATCTCTGGGGTAATTCTCAACTCAATTAATTTGTCAATCAAAATGAATCATCATATACTTAATAAACAGGGAAACAACTGATTTTTGTTCCATTCTTGGTCTACAGTATTCTACAACATACTGATTCCTTTCCTTTTAACTTTCCGGTCTTTGATTAAATGAGTAAATGTCTCAGACATTGATAACTTGTACCTTCATTTCCTTTTTGAACAGAAGGATGACCCATCAGTATGTAAGTAGGAGAATATATATATATATATATATATATATATATATATATATATATATATATAGAGAGAGAGAGAGAGAGAGAGAGAGAGAAGAACCAAGAGGCTAACATGATAGAAGAAAAGAATAGAAGGCCTGAAGAAAGGCTGAGGAAGTTCCTTATTTGCTGAAGAAATTTTCATAGAAAAGTTATAGACCTTAGAAAACCTTCTAAAACGCTCTGAGTGGTGTGTATTACTTACAGTACTTCAGAGAGTAAAGATGTTGCAGTCAACTTCATGCTGCACAGAAAGAACCCAACCACAAGCAGCTTGTGGAGGAATGGATTTATTTTGACTTACAGACTCGAGGGGAAGCTCCATGATGGCAGGGAAAATGACGGCATGAGCAGAGGGGTGGACATCACCTCCGCCACAGCACTGCAAACAGCGGCAGGAAGGTGTGCCAAACATTGGCAAGGGGAAGCTGGCTTATAACCCCATAAGCCCGCCCCAACAACACAGCTCCAGCGAGGTTGTAAAACCAAACTGCCATCAGCTGAGGATCAATCAATCAGAACACACATTATTTGTGAGGGACACCTAGATCAAACCATGACAAAAGATAACAAGTTAATAGAGGAGAAATGGTGCCCAGTGATAAAGGAAACAGACGGAAGGCATCATTACCTCCACGTATTCAAATATCATCTGATGTGACTATATATACGACTTTATATTTTTCCAACAAAGTGAAGGAAATGAGAGATGTGAGGCTGGACCTGAGTGATTAGGCAATGCCAACAGAGCTGCTTCTTGTCCTCAACATACTGACTAACCAGTTCTCATGACTCCCCATCTAAAGCTAGAACTCCTCCGCATTTAAGATGAAATAATGCCTATGAAATCAATTTCCAATGATAGATCAATAAATGTATAGTTTTCAATACTGTTTAGGCAGTGTACATGGGAATATTTAAAACAATTATTTATCTGCAGATAGAGAGAATTCAGAGAGAGAGAGAGAGAGAGAGAGAGAGAGAGAGAGAGAGAGAGAATGCTGGAGAGAGAGAATGGGCACTCCCAGGGCCTCTTAGCCTCTGCAAATGCACTCCAGATACAAATGCCACTCTGTGGATCTGGCTTTATGTGGGTCCTGGGGAATTGAACCCAGGCCATTAGGCTTTGCAGGCAAGTGCCTTAACTACTGAGCCATTTCTTCTTCCCCTGGATATCTTTTTACTGAAGAAAAGCAGTCTAGAGAAAGGATTCCAGCAACTCTCAGTTACCTGTTTGGATTCTCAGACCTCATGAAGAAGGCTTCTGTAATCTCAGTGCACCACAAGAAGAAGAGAGACAGAGGAAAGAAAATTTCCTGCAAGTTTGCCAATGGAAACTACTTTAAAAGGAAGTGAAAGTTGAGTACTGATTCAAAGTTGTTCACTGGCCTTCCCAATATGTGCCTTAGAAAGAAAGCACTTAAAAGTAAAGAAGCAATGTGCCCGATTGTTTGCTTAGTTTAGAACTTCCTTAGTTTTATAATGCGGCACAATTTCAAGTTCTTTAATTCAGGGACCTGGATGATGGTAGTCATTTTATAGTGGAGAAACCCCTATCAACCACTGAACATTTCATATTCAACTTAAAATACTCATATGATGCTGTTGCTGTTGTGGTGAGACACTGGGGGGGGATTGTTATGTAGTACAGAGGTACATTTCAGACTATGTTGAGACATTAGATTGAATATAAACAGATGAGGCATGAGCCAGGTCCCGGAGCATTCATTATTTGGGACTGGTATGGGATTTACCATTTAAAGAAATTCATATTTATTTCAATTAACATACTTGTTTTAGATTCATTTTTAAAAGACGGTATTTGTTTTTCCTTAAAGTAAGGAAACTGAGGCAAATGTGGAAATTTAATATTTGCCTCTTGAAGCACTTTCCTTTTAGCTAAGGGTTCATTCATTTGAAATGAATTACCTATTCTCAGGGGCTCTATGATGGCCCTAGAAAGAATAATTTATTTCCAAGTGGGGAGTACTTTGCTTTTAAGAGGAAACATTTTTACTTATTGTATTGTAGAATTGTGCCTGTTACTAATATAATAAGAAATATATATCCTGGCTAAACTAGCATTAAGCCAAATCATATGTTCTGTTTTTCCTTAGCAGATGTTTTATGACATGTAAGTGTGTTACAGAAGATTGATAAACCTAATAAACTTATATATAAACCTATCAGTAAAGGATTATAGAGAGGAAATCCCACTTCAGTTTGGAATACTTGTATGCTTCAAACCCAAGGTTTACCTCTGTTACCTTCTTCCCATTTATAAGAGAACTATTTTTACCCTTTTCTACAGTATTTATGTTTATACTAAGAAAGAGGAATATATGCAAAGCTTTAGACCAAATTCTGTCACTAAAAGCTATCATTAAAATATTTGGTACTTGAAATTTTTTTTCCAGGTAGGGTCTTGCTCTAGTCCAGGATGACCTGGAATTCACTATGTAGTCTCAGGGTGGCCTTGAACTCATGGCAATCCTCCTACCTCTGCCTCCCGAATGCTGGGATTAAAGGCGTGCGCCACCACGCCCGGCTAGTGCTTGAAAATTTTTGCTTCTCAAAAGATACAAGTATAATTTACTTGGTTCAGTGTGGATCAGTTTTATTTAATATTATGTGATTACTTAAGAAAAATGATTGAAATTAAGAATCTAATTGTGTTACGAAAGACACAAAGGAGGTGTTTTGTCTTTTCTAATGGTTATGATGTTAATTTAAATCTGGAAGTTGAAGGCATGGTTTACACAGACAGTATGTAGTAAAATATTTTCTTTTCAAATTGTGAATTGTCAATAGTTCAATCATACAGCTAAGACTGCAAAATTAATACATTAAACATCTATGTGATTTTAAGACTTTGATGACCATCTTTCTATACATCATTCAACATTATCAATAAGCAAACAGAAATAAAGGACCTCAGACGTATGTTTACGGACATTGTGCACATGTCTTGAGGAACACAAGCAATGATCCCCATTGAGTGCTTTCTTAGCTGGAGAAACTTGCAGCAAAGGAAGTTGATACATCCAACTATATTCTGTCAAAATGATTTTCAATGGCTTGCAAAAGTGAGTAATGACTTCATTCATATTCTATATATCACCTATTTTTAATTTACTGATAGGGGTTTTGCTCCTCACATCTCATTTATTATTTAACTAAAGTTTAATATTTCTTTTCTTCTTATTTTTGGCTTCCTTTTATTTGTATTAATTGTATATTGTGTATTGATACTGTCATTCAACATCCTCTCTTTAGTTAGCATAGGGTGAACACGAATCAAAACTCTGGTCTATTCCAAAGGATTTTGCCATAGATCATGTAACTTGAATGGCAAAGATTGTAGTATACCTCTACCTCCTGTGTGCTGGGCTTACATTTCAAAATAGAAGCTTTTTAAAGAAAACGTGAAAAGCTGAAAGTAGTGATTATAAATGTAAACGCACGATGAAGCAGGCCTTTTATTTTGCTCAGTAATTGGAGTTATGATTATTGTAACTCAATCTGATGTAAACCTCTAGGGATGTTGATTTTAAGTTTGTATTTCTCTCAAGCTATGTTTACCTCTGTGGAAGTGGGGCGGAGAATAAGGAAGCATGCTGGTGGCCTTAATATAGATAACAATAGATAACTTCTTCATCTGTCTGGTAAGCTCATTTGGTTAGAGCTTGGGGCTGAGAATTCTGGGCATTTCTCTTTGTAGAAAGTGTCAATGTAGCTGAAGTCCTACAAGGAGAGTAACAAAATCAGAAAGCTATTAGTAGCCTGACATTTTAAGTAACCATGTTTTCCTAGGAAAGTAATATACTGAGTGTTAGTATTCTAGAACAGCCTTTGAAATTCTGGGGAGTGATTAAATATGCTCTCTAACAGTACTCTTTTAAACATGACATTTGTGAATAGCTTTTAACATTATCCATAAAAATCACTTAATTGTTTCAGTGTGTGTTTAACAAAACGTTCTATGATCATCACAGTGTCTGAGCATGAGTTTGTGTACAGGCATAAGTGTGTGTATTTCAGAGGTAACTGTGGAAAACAGCAAAAGTGACAAGGCTAAATTATGGCTGAGCAGTCCCACAATTTAGTCATAAAGAGGCTTTTGTATTCATAAATTATGACTGACTTAAAAACACACAAAATTAATAATGTTGCATATTGATAAAACAAAAAAGATACACACACATACACACACACGTGTGTGTGTGTATGTGTGTGTGTGTGTGTGTGTGTGTGTGTGTGTGTGTGCGTGTATGTGTGTGTATATATACAGAGGACCAGGTACAGGGTGGACTCTCTCTGGATGTTGTAATCAGAAAGAGTGTGGCCATCTTCCAGCTGCTTGCCCGTGAAGATGAGCCTCTGCTGGTCAGGAGAGATGCCTTCCTTTTCCTGAATATTGGCCTTCACATTCTCGATGGTGTCTCTGGGCTCCTACTCCAGGGTGATGGTCTTGCTGGTCAGGGTCTTCATGAAGATTTGCATGTTGCCCCAAAGGAAGGGCAGGAGTGCCTTGCAATACTGTCATCTAAACACAAAGTGACCATGGAATTTATGACCTCATAGTGACTGATGCTATCCACCCAAGACCTACATAATAAGAGGGAAAATATATATAATTATATATAAAGTATATATATATATATATATATATATATTGGCTCTGCTGAATTTGATCTCAGATTGTTGGGTTAATAGCTCACCGAAGTTTGCTGTTTTCTATCTTACAGTTTAATTTATCTGATGTGTTTTCAAATTAATCTTCTCATGCACTTAAGAATCATGTATTGTAAAAAATATTGTTTAATAGTCCCAGAAAGAGAGAGAGAGAGAGAGAGAGAGAGAGAGAGAGAGAGAGAGAGAGAGAGAGAGATTTTAGCCAAGAATGAATGTTATTTAGTGTTAGGACCTAATCTCAAGTTGAGACATTTGGCTTTTAACTCTGCTTTTTGCCTGAAGAAGAGTAGAAAGGAACAATAATTTCATTAAGACAAATCTGGAAGCAGTGTTTTTTGGTAGCATTGAAAAGAAGGACTGGAGAACTGACCTAGTTTAGAAGGTCGTTAAATGTCTGGCTGGAAGTAACAATGGCCTTGCTTTAATATGGCTTTGGAAAAGGGTCCAGCTTTTAGCATCTTAAATGTGTCCTGTGTCCCTTTACACATTTTCTGTGAGAACTGGTTTGATTGAGAGTCTTTACAATCCTTTTAATGGCCTCTCTGGTGTTTTTTTCCAATGAGCTGAATACTTTGGGATAATCTCTCTGATTTATCTGAGCTTAGTAAAATGTTCAATAAAAGTGGACAATTTGAATTTGCTTTAGAAGCCCTGACTTCTAGAGTGCAGAATGCTTTCTAATTTCTATACATAAATGGATGCCCAATTAAGCTTCCAAAGAAAGAACACACTGCATACATTTAATGTCTATGTAAGGCAGTGAGGTTTGAGGTGATGTCTAAATCTTCTGTTTTGGATCCACGTTTTCCTTCGTGTTCTGGTTATTTGAACATAGACAAGTCAAGCTGTATATAAGCAGATATTTCCTTCTAAATTATCATGTTTATAGGAAAGCTCTATATTCATGAATCCACAGGACTTGTATTCTACACCAGCCTCTGTTAGGTTGCATTAATTTAGATGAAATGATTCCTCATCCATCCTTTTGGGAGAGAAAACTCATCAATGGTCTCAAACAACATTGACACTGGATCCTGCAAGCTTCATGTTTGCCCAGAATGGGCCAATTTATGCATTGGTGACATGTCTGTTATGGGAGAAACCAACTGCTTTCTACTTGGACTTGAGCCATATGCCATGGAGGAAACTCATGCCTGATACTGAAAACCAGGTGAAAAGCCTACAGGTAGTAGTCAAAAGCCCTAAGAAAAGGGAGGAAGCTACTTCTGTTGTTTGGCTAAATGGTTGGAATATGCTAACCAAACTGCACTTCTCAGTACTTATGTTCATGCAAACATATTAATTCTACTCTCACTTTTGGTTAAAGAAACTTCTCTTTTCAGATGGAGGTGACTTTCAGACAGACCCAAAGTGTTGAGAAGAAAGAGTGGAGTGTTCTTCCCTAAAAAAGATATCATTATCACTCTTTCTCAGGGACCATTGGGGAAGAGGTATTTGGAAGGTATTTTTTTAATGTTAACATGCAACAAAACCTTTATTAACATTTTGAATACAGGCTCAGCTATTATTGAAACTGGTAATTTCTAAACTTAAATTGGGGCAAAAGGCGAATGCAGACTAATGCCATTATTGGCTAATGGGAATGGACTTTGAGAATTAACAGCCACCCCTAAGACAGAGGACCAGGTACAGGGTGGACTATTTCTGGATGTTGTAATCAGAAAGAGTGTGGCCATCTTCCAGCTGCTTGTCTGTGAAGATGAGCC
>PVHP010023676.1:5116-27282 GCA_004024765.1 Zapus hudsonius | reverse complement strand
CAAAAACAAAAACAAAAGTTAAGCAAGGATATGGATTAGCAAGGACCTGGAGGGGCGGGACATACGCTGGAGACCAGGAGGATGGGGGAGGGGTTACATAGGAACAAGCGAAAAAGAAAAGAAGAAAAAAGAGAAAAAAAGAAAAAAAGAGTTGAATATGAGAGACACTCAAGGGCCTGGGAGGGACAGGATAGACACGTGGAACACACAGAGGGAGGGAACCTGAGGGAAGCCAGCAGAGGCTGAGGAAAAGCCTCTGCCAGCCGGCAGGCTGAGGCTGCTCTGGCCGGGCTTGCCGGTTCGTGACAACTCACTGCCTCTGGCGAGCACGGTCCTCGATGGAAGCTTCCACTGGTGAGAATCGTGTGCTGGGAGGTATCTGCGGCTCAGAGTGTGACTGCAGCTTATGTCCACGACCTGGATCCCTCCTGAAAACCCTGACCCTTGTTATCCGAGGGACGTGGCGTGTCTCTGTGCTGTTGTTATTAGTACACTGACTGTGTTTGTTGTGTCTGATCTCTGGTAGTCTTCTGAGGAAGATTTCTTGTTTCTTCTATATGGGTTATCTCTTGCAGGAGCTTCTGAAATTGTGGCTGTTTTTGAAATAGTTATAGAGCTGTTTTACGTCATGGAACATTTTCACTTCTCCATCTATCAGGAGGGATAACTTTGCTGGGTACCATAGTCTAGGTTGAAAGCCATACTTCTTTAGGGCCTGAAAAGCATTATTCCAAGCCCTTCTGGCTTTCATGGTTTCTAATGAAAAGTCTGATGGCTTTTCCCCTGTAAGTTACTGTCTGCTTTCCTCTAGCAGCTTTGAGTATTTTCTCTTTGCTTTCTATGTTAGGCATCTTAATTAAAATGTGTCTTGGAAAATTTCTCTTCATGCCAAGTTTGTTTGGGGTCCTCTGGGCCCCATGAAAGTTGAGTGGACTTTCTCTTGTTAGATAGGGAAAGTTTTCTTGAATAATTCTGTTGAAGATATTTCCTATGCTCTTAGCCTAGGGATCTTCTCCCTCTGTGATCCCTATGATTCTAATATTGGTCCTCTTTATTGTATCCCATAGATCCCTCAAATTGTGCTCACTTGATTTCTTGAATTTATTGAAACCTATGCCATCCTTATTAATTCCTTCTGATTTGCCTTCTACTTCTGAAAGTCTGTCCTCCAGATTATCAACTCTGGGACTGTATGATTCAAGAGAGGTTTTTAGTATTTCTTCTTCATTTTTGGTTTCTGCTATAATTTTAGTAATAGCCTCTAATTCTTTGGTGAGATCCAATTTCCAATATATTTTTGTATTTGTTTGGGATTCCTGATAATCATTTTTTAGTTTTCTTAAGTCGTCATCAAATTTAATTAATTGATTGTCCAGCTCTTCTCTGAGTTGATTAATCTGTAATTCACTTAATGTATTTCTCCGGAGAGTCCTGGAGACGTTGTTACTCGTTCACCATCTTGCTCTGCACTAGTGATGTCTTCTTGCTGTATCGTTCCCTTGACAAGTAGGAAGTGGCCATCATCATCCTTTTTCATTTCTGTTGGCTTAAAGTCTATTTTATCAGATATTAGAGTAGCCACACCTGCTTTTTTATTCTTCCCACATGCCTGGAAAATTGTTTTCCACCCTTTTACTCTTTAGCGATAAGGTGTGTTTCTTGAAGGCAACAGATGGAAGGGTCCATTTTCCTGATCCAACCTGCTATCCTGTGTCTTTTTATAAGAGAATTGAGTCCATTTACATTCAAAGTTATAACTGTGAGGTTTGCCATGTTGTAGAGAATATGGAGGTTGGTATCTGAGCTGTTGCTGATGTCTCTTTTGTGTTACTTTGCTTGTTTTCTGTTCATTTCTTGGGAGATGATGCTTGTTTCATCTGCCTGGGATATCTCATTAAGTATCTTTTGAAGATTTGGCTTTGTTCTCAAGTATTTGTAAAGCTGATTAATCTCATTAAATTCTTTAATTCCTCCATCAATTATGAAGGATAACTTTGCTGGTTAGAGTAGTCTAGGTTGGAATCCGTTCATCTTTAGGCCTTGTATTGCTTTGCTCCAAGCTCTCCTGGCTTTTAAAGTTTCTATGGAGAAGTCTGACATGATTCTGATTGGTTTTCCTTTATACATGAATTTCCTTTCTCTCCTTGATCTAAGGTCTCTCTCTTTTTCCTCAATGTTTGGCATTGTAACTAAGATATGTCTTGGGGTGTTCCTCCTTTGGTCCAATTTGTTTGGCATCCTCCGTATCTCTCTTAGCTGTACAGGATTATCTCTTGCCAAGTATGGGAAGTTTTCTTGAATGATTCTGTTCAAAATATTTTCTATGCCCCTCATTTGGTTTTCTTCTCCTTCTGGGATCCCCATGATCCTGAGATTAGGTCTTTTTATGGCATCCCACATTTCCCTTGAGTCTTGTTCACTTGTTCTTTTGATTTTTGTCAAGGTTCTGATTTCTCTTGAATTCTCCTCTGTTCTGTCTTCCATATCTGAGGTTCTGTTTTCCCAGTGATTAATCCTGTTGGTAAGAGATTCTAGGGATGTTCTTATTATTTCAATATGGTTTTTGTTTTCTGCAACTTCTTTTTGGGTTGCTTCTATCATCCTACTAAGATGTGATTTCATTTCCATGTTTGATTTCATTATTTCTTCCTGACAGTTGTTCTTATATTTGCAGATGTTCTTGGTTAATTTGGAAAGCTGGTTTTTGATACCTTAAGTTTGCTGGCTTGCCTTTAATTCTGATATGTCTCTCCTGACATCCATTTGGTTCTCCTCCATTATATTAAGCCTGATGGCAAAGCTAAAAAGCTGACTTTGTACCCTTTCAATATGTTGGTCCTTCTTTTCTTCCATGACCAACATTAAGTTCTCCTTAGGATCTGTGCCAGTATGATCACGGTTTAGTGTTGTGTCTTCCTGGGCCTGCCTCTGCTCTCTCTCTTTAGTTGTGTTGTTGATGCCATTTGGCGTGGTTTCCTCAGCTGGTGTAATATTCCTGCCCATTTTGATTCCACTTGAGGTGGTTGGTGTGATGCCTTTGAGATATCTGAGCCCTGGAAAGGTACAGCGTTGGGAAAGCAGCTGGTCTGGGTGGAAACGGTAGCCATCTCAGAGCAGAAAAAGCAGCTGGTTCCAGGGGCTCAGCCTCTGGGTGCAGGGAGCCGCTGGCTAGGGCTCTGTGGTGGCGGGAACACGGGAAGCTGGGGCTCAGGTGCTGGCTAGGGCTCCATGGTGGTGGGAACGCGAGCCCCTCCGGCTCAGGGGCTGGCTAGGGCTCCATGGTCGCGGGCACTCGGGCCCCTCAGGCTCTGGGGTGCCGGGGGAGGTGGGCGGGCTGGGCTGTTGTACTCTGATGCAGGTTCCAATCAGAATAATCTGTTGCTGGAAAGTGTTGGAAGTCGAGGTCCTGGCTATTGCTTGTGTCCATGGCCTGGATCACAGCTAAAAACCCTAACCTCTGTTCCCCTAGGGACACCGGGTGGCTTCTAGTTTGCCATCATGAACCGGAAGCCCTCTAAAGATTTTTTTTTGATGTAACAAATGAAAACTAGTTTGGAAATGATAAAACAACAGAAAAGGGCAGAGACATTGGTAGCTAGAGGTGATACTGACATTGAGAGGTGATGGTGTCTTGGTCAAAGTAGAACCAGCATCATTGGAAACATTGATCCAGGATTTAGAGGAAGAGTTACAGACACTTGCTGTAGGGCTGGTTGTGAGGTGATTGAGAGGATGGAAACAGTGATCCCAAGGTTTGGCTTGACAAATGGGATGACTAATAGTGTCATCATCTAAGATGAGAAAAACAGATGGAGAAGTGGGATTGTGGATGGAGAGATTTATGACTTTTATTTTCATCTATAGCAGTAATTTAGAGTATTTTAAAATGCAGACTTCTAAGAGGAGATGTCATGTCTATAAGATAAATACTTTTGGTGGGGTTCAGGGGATGGCCCAGCAGTTGAAGGTGCTTGCTTACAAAGACTGCTGGCCTGTGTTCAATTCTCCACTCCGTATGTAAAGTTAGATGCACAAAGGGCCACATGTATCTGGAGTTCATTTGATCTGGCATGCCATTCTCTTTCTCATAAAAGAATAAAGATACAAAAGGAAATATTTGGGGGGTCCTTGGAATAGCAATCATATTTAATATGACAGGAGTGTCTGAGCCCAGTAAAACAAGACTCTGTAAGAGAAGGAGGAACCAGTTAGAAAAGTCTAATGTCTCTGAAACCAAGAGAGTAAATTATTACAAGGAGAATCACTAACTGTATTGTGTACAGCTAAGAAGACAATAGGTTTGAGGATGGAGATTTGGTCACTGAACCAAGGTAGAGGTTGCTGGTGTGACCTTGATCAGAGTGGTTTCAGTGGTGTGGTGGGGAGAAAAGCAACACTTTTGCTGGGTAAATGGTAGGGCATGAGGTCAATAGACATGAGAAAAATAGTTTTGGCTTTCCTAGCTTTAGTGCTGTTATATTTTGGAAATTTACCAGAATGCCTTAGATCGTTCCTTGAAGCTGGATGATGCCATAGAGTGCAAGGAAGAATTTATGTTCCCTAATTGAGCAGTTTGTTCATTTTCCATAAAACACTAATTTAAGTGTCCCTGTCAATTATGCTTATATTAGGTTCGCATTGCCTTAAGAGTGATGAGTGAAACCTAATAATGTTTAACCTTTTTATTTCCTAATGTTTTACAATAATCCTTTGAATAAAATATTTTGGAGGCTCATTGATAGAGGGCTTGCCTAGCATGCACAAGACCATCCACATTGACACAACCCCCATATTTTTGGCATATTCATTCTTTTGTGCTCTATACTTATCATGAACACTTTGTCAAATTTTAGAACTTGTTTTTTCCTTTCCTTTCACAAAGCTAAACAAAATGTTCTTTCTTGTGGTGGAGTTTCCATGTATCCATCAGTTTTTCTTTTGACAACTTTCCTTTTTGGTTTTATTCAGGATTCCTCTTGGCTAGATAATTTTGAATGTTCATTATAGTGCTTAAAGAAGTCACTTTTCCCGAATGAGAATACAATGCTAGAGAAAGGCAGATATTCATGAAACAGACTGTAAGTGGTTGCTAACACTAGGGTAGCTATTACATTTGATTACTACCCTTTGTGTCAGCTCTTACCATCATGGTCAGTGATAAATGATGCCTGAGATTGAGCTGTTAGAGTAGAATAAGAGTTTTCTATGGCATATGACACAAGTTCCCATTTGCATGCTGTGCCTGAGACTTCCATGTCTTCTTTCCCACAGCACATAGCTGGACCACATTCTCCTGAATCATTTGCAGTTAGCTGTATATAGCCATAGTGTAAATACATGTGGATAAAGGGTAGACACGATATGAATAGTTTCCAAATTTGACCTGTAACCACTTACAGATTGTGTCTTCATGTGACCTCTTCCCTTGTGTCCCAACAAGTTTCAGGTCATTAAGCAGTGCACCTCAAAATGCTGCAGTCAGTAAAGTTACAATATAGAAGGAGTTTGGATTTCTGAAGGCAACACTATAGCCAGGAACATACTTTTTGGACTTCGCATGAACAAGGAATTGACATTTGAAGCCATTGAGAGTTTAGTCTTTACAATACAGTTGTGGTGTTACTGACCTAACAAATACATATTTATTGTGTGATATTTCTCTGTTCATTCTTCCATAGTGTCCTGGAGTACCCTCTTCTCCCCTTTTTAAAATTGACAGTTGCTTTGCTGACCTGCTTTCTGTTTTTCATTCTAACATGAAATGTTTTCTGAGTATACCTGCCTGAGGCATTCTCTTTCTCTAAAATTCTAGCTTTATGGCTTACTGGGTGAATAATGAAAAGATCATAAGCTTTTAATAACCAAGATCCTTTTTAAAAATTACTTAACTTTCCTGAGGTTCAGATTCAGTTTACTTTTTAAAAATATAGTCATGATAATTATAATAATAATGATCTATACCTCAAAAAGTTGAGATTAGAAAATAAGTGGTCTTAGAACAGCACTCTAATATTATCTATGCCACTGTAGTTTTCTAATTCTATATACTAAACTCCTGGGTCAAGAATTGGGTTAGTTTTTTTTTATCAAATTCAGTGATGTACTGTTCTCATAGTTCCTTCATTTGCAACACTTATTAATACATCAATGAAACATCCTCAGTGGCATTTGCTGAGCAGCTACTATGATCCAGAGTAGGCAATGAATATGCTTTCAAAGATATCAATTAATTCTCATATTTTTGTAAGCAGCAGACCAAGTCAATTTACATTATTTGAGGCAGTTCTTAGGAATATTTTTTTAAAAAAATATTTTATTTATTTGTTTTCAAGGAGAGAGAGAGGGAGGAAGAAAGGGAGAGAGAAAAAAGAGAGAGAGAATGGGCATTCCAGGGCCTCTTGCCACTGCAAATGAATTTCAGATGCATGCATCACTGTGCATCTGGCTTTACATGGGTACTTGGGAATCTATCCTGGGTTGTTAGGCTTTGCAGGCAAGCACCTTAACCACTTAGCAATCTTTCCAGCCTAAAGTTCTTAGAATTATTTTGTTTTCATCTCTAATACTGAATTCTATAAAACCCCTACCTCAAAGGGCTATTGTGTGGAACAAAAAGAATGTGTGGAAATACATGAAAGTGTGGAACAAATGTTTATGAAGATGACAATTTTCATCCTTGAACCTTCTTAAATGAAGATTGTTGAAGGTGTGCCCTATTTACTTTTGTAAATCTCTATCTCAGCACTAAGGACAGGTAGTAAATAAAATTTTGTGGCTTAAGTGTTTGCACAATTTATCATGAAAACTCTCAACTCCTTTCCTTATCTGGTGGTATTCTGCAAAGTAGTACCCTTATATTGCACATGGGATATAGCTGGGTTGGTTTTGAGAGGAGACATCTGCTTCAGAAATGTTGCTAAGTGGAAATGTATTTTAAAATATATCTTTATTTCACTGAGCAAAATTATCTTAAGTTCTAAGCACTGATTTTCAAGGAAGCTGACAGGCAAGGAATGATTATTGAGCTGTTGATTTGCTCTGTGCATCTGTATACACGATGTTGAATTGACTGTCAATCCTCCTATCTTTAGTGGATATTTTAGGGATGCTCGCAGTGAGGTCATGCATATCCATTTCTGTAGTGTTCTCCCACTCTACCCACTCACCATGTGTTCTACTGCTGTGATATTTTTGTTCACTCTCATAGTACTCCCTTCTTCTTACCTTATTTCCCTCCCCCAAACCCAGGAAAAAAGAAAGTTAATTCTTCAATTTTTCTCCCAAAATGAAAGTGACTGAGATTAGGAATGAGGCACTGCTATTTTCTCTTATACACTTCAAGCTGGTGTTGAAATGACTCGGAGTAAAAAGCTTGATATTCTTTTAAAACAATGCTTCAATTGAAGAAAAAAATATCAATGATAAGAGAAAATGTTTTCCCAGGAGAGTTTTTCTTCTGTTCCCAACTTTTATGTCTGAATTTTGCTGCCACTGCCTTTCATGCAATTTCGGGTCTGCAAGAGTTTCTAAAGGAAAAATAAAAAAGACAATCAAGTCATGCTTTTTATAATGGTCCAAGACATAATTTAAATATAGACATATTTGCATTGGATTTAAATAAAATCTCTTTGTTGTCAGTTGATACATGGGCAGGTAAGTTGGTTCTATTCCATTTCTCTTCCTATCTTAGTGACTTAGTAACAAAACTTAACTATAAAGAGCAGATTTTTAAAGGCTTCTACTGACCTTGTCCTTTTATTGAACAATTTTATGTTATGACATACCCCACTTCAACTCCCTCCTTACCATTGTTAAAGTTTTCATTTTTCTTTCTTAGCTCTAATTAATTTGAGGTGACCTGCAGTCCAATTCTGTGAGCTAAACTACTTTTCAGACTCTACCCTTTCACTTCAAAAAAGATTTTTGTGGGCTGGTGAGGTGACTTAGCAGGTGAGAGCATTTACCACACAAGCATGAGGGTTGGAAAGGAACTGAGACCTGGGTGTGGCCATGCATATAAGCAACCCCAGTCTTTGGGTTGGGGGAAGAGAATCTCTGGGGCTCTTTGACTGGAATGGCAGCTCCAGGAAGCAGGTGGATCCAAATGTTCTCCCCTGACTTCCCCACAAGTAGACATAGGTGCACATACCACACACACCACACCACACCACACATACTCCACACACACTTACACCTCAAGCCAAAAAAAAAATGATCTTGCAATGATCATAGATTCACTGAAATCTGCAAAAATGGTACAGACAAGTCTTGTATATCCTCTAATACAGTTTTTCCCTGATTGGTTTGATAGATAAAAATATAAACCCATAGTGAACCTGGACATTTGAATAATGTCTATGTTTAGGATAAATACATTTAATCAAATGTTTGGTATATACTTACATTAAAAAGTGATATGTTGTTTACCTGAAATTGAAATTTAACTGGACTTTTTTGTCATATATCTCAGTAGATATATGTACCTAAAGTTCCTTGGAATCAATTACTTGGCGTGTGTATTGACCATTCTTTGAGCTCCCCTCTTTGTATTAACTCCAGACCTGAAATCTATGCTAAAATCTCTTCCTATTAAACTCCAACTCTACTTCAAAAAAATTGTAAATTCATGTGGAAGAATTTCTGTTTGTCCTATTAAGAGACAAACTTGATATATAATTATTTTCCAGCCTGGAAGATGGCTTTGTGGTTAAAAGTACTTGCTTATGATTATGTTTCTCTGTGTCATTTTACTTTAAATGTTTTAAGAATTATGATATTCAATTTTGTTTTATAATTATTTACAATGTTCCCCAAATCAAAATTACATCAATATAATTTTAATGTATTTGTTCTCTAAACAAACTAAAACAAGTTTGCTTATTTTAATTTTTAAACACATCTGCAATATTTCCCCTTAGGTACCATTCTTTTATGGTTATTTTATAAAACATTTTTCTGAAACATGTTAATGCCAGGAAGATAGCCTGTATAACACTGTTTGACCTTCTTTTAGGTTGCTTTACATAAGTCCTCCTCATAGTTAACCTAGAGAGAAACTGGTATTTCATGCTAATTAGCCTCCTAGTTCCTTTCATTTTGTACATGATTAAAATATTTTCACAAAGTCCTTGAATGGAAAATCAACAAGGGAGTTTTGCAAATGTTATCCTAATTAAGGTGCTTGGGTTTTATTTTTAGCAATTCTCTATGTAGACTTTATATTTTGGGATTGAGAAAATAAGCAAAGAATATATTTCTTTACAAAGCTATTTTGGAGTGAGAATGAACTCTTATTCAAGGTTAATTCAATTAAAGAAAGTAAACATGATTTGTTGTACAAGGCTTTTAGGTGACTGTTTGGAAGTATCCAGTACTTGCTATGTTCATTTTAGTGTTAGTTTTATGTCTGACTTCTTTACTTCCATCTTTGCTTCTATACTGTTTCTGCCTTCCTAAAATGAGAAGCCTTAGATTTGAAAATTAAAAAAACATATTTTATCTTTATGATTAATAAAATAAACATGCTTTATTGTTAGTGCTGGCAGGAAACCCAGGGCCTTTCACAGACTAGGCAGGCTCTCTATCAGGGTTTCATCCCTAGCTTAATACATACTTATTATAGAAAAAAATTAAAGGTCAGAATAAAGGAAAACAGAACCTCGTTCTGTTAGAATGAAATTAAAAGACCCAAGTAGAGAAAGAGTTAACAGTTCTTCTCAAAATGTTAGCTTAAGCTTCCTCCCCTCACCCTTTCCCATAAACCCAGCCCCCAGTTCTTATAACCTTGAGGTTCCTGTAATCTTGCATCCTTGATAAAAGCTAAGAATGTCCTGACTGATTACAAAAAAATGTGCAAATGAATGCTTGCCTGTAACTTCCTGATAAAACTTGTTTGTTAGACTGTTTAAAAGCCTTGTTCAAATGTATTTGGAGCTCTTTGCCTCTGTTCTACTCAAGGACATGCTTTGAGCCCCGGCATGACTGGTTCTTTTTAATAAAACCCTTTGCAGTTGCATGGGAGATCATGGTGAGGGTCTTCTTTTGGGTCTGGGGTCTTACATCTTGGAGGTCCCACCGAGATCCTGAGTGAGCCCCCTCACCAACTGAAGCTCAGCCACGACCCTCCTTGGGTAAGTTTAATTTTTTTTCTGGTGCCTTTTGTTTTTCTTTCTCTATGCTTGCGATTGCATAGCTTCTGGTTTTCTGGTGTCTGGCTGTGGGGCATGATCCTCCAGCATAGCTCCTGGTTTTCTGGTGTTTGGCTGTGGGGCGTGATTCTACAGATAGCTTCTAGTTTTCTGGCGTTTGGCTGTGGGGCGTGAGCCTCCGCCAGCATAGTTTTTGGTTTTCTAGTTTTATTTTTTTGTGACTGTCGGCTGTGGGGCATGAGCCTCTGCCGGCCGTGGCTGGTAGACGTGTTTGAGAGCCACAGGTCACAGCCCTGGAGGACGCTCCATGAGCGAGACAAGAAGACTGATGGTGTCCATTGGATGCCGCTATCTGGGACCACCATCCTTGTCACTGAAGTGTTTATGGCAGACTAAGAAAGGTACCTATTTGTGAATAAGTCTTATAATTTGTTTTCCATTTTGTGTGTTCCTTGTCATATTTTTGTCTGAAATGGGACAGTCTATGTCCACTCCATTGACCTTGACCTTGGACCATTGGTCTGAGGTCAGGAGCCACGCTCATAATCTTTCTCTCATTATTAAGAAAGAGAAGTGGAGAACTTTCTGCTCAGCCGAGTGGCCAACACTGAGAATCAACTGGCCACCCAAAGGATCGTTTCACCTGACTCTCATTAGGGAGGTTAAGGACAAATTGTTCCAACCTGGGCAACTCGGCCATCCAGATCAGCAGCCATATATATATATATATATATATATATATATATATATATATATATATATATATATATATATATATATTGCTGTGGCAAGATCTCTGTGAGAATCTCCCACCCTGGGTAAGACCTTTCCTACCCCCAGACCAAAACTTAGGTCCTCGTCCGATCCCAGCCACTATGCTTCCTCTCAAGATGCCAGATACTAATAACTCAGACCCTTCTGCTCTCTTTCTCCCAGAAAAACCCACCCCTATTCTACCTGAATCTCAAACAGATATCATTCTCCTACACGACCCCCCTCCTTATCCCCAGCCCCCTGAAGCTGGTCCAGCTGTATAGCCCCCTACAGACATGGGTCCAGACCCCGTTCCCATGTCTCACCAAGAGGGTCTACCCCAGGCTCAAGGACCAGCCCTGGGCACCCGGAGTCGCAGAGTGCAGAGCCCCATAGAATCTTCTGGGGTTGCTGCCACGCTGCCCCTGTGACTATATGGACCTGTGATTGATGATGGTCAAAGATTACAACCTCTTCATTACTAGCCGTTCTCTTCCTCTGATCTGTACAACTGGAAAAATAATAACCCCCCTTTCTCGGATGACCCAACCCGCCTGACTAATTTAATAGAATCTCTCATGTTTTCTCACCAGCGTACTTGGAATGACTGCCAACAATTGTTGGGAACCCTTCTTACTACTGAAGAATGCAATCGGGTGCTCATAGAGGCCAGGAAGAATATTCCCAGCCAAGATGGGGGACCGACCCAATTCCAGAACAGCATTGATGATTGATTCCCCTTGACCCAGCCGAATTGGGACCCCAACACAGCCAAAGGTAGGGGGCATCTGTCTGTCTATATCCAGGCTCTAGTGGCAGGTTTCCACGTGGCTGCTCGAAGGCCCACTAATTTGGCCAAGGTAAGAGAGATTATACAGGGACCTACTGAATCCCCGTCAGTCTTCCTTGAGAGGCTCATGGAAGCATATTGGAGATACACTTCTTTTGACCCGCAGTCAGAAGAACAGAAGGCATAGGTAGCAATGGCCTTCATAGGGCAGTCGGCCTTAGATATTAGATGCAAGTTACAGCGCCTAGACGGGATTCAGGATATGTCCTTGAGGGATTTAGTGAGAGAAGCAGAGAATGTATATTATAAGAGAGAGATAGAGGAGGAAAAAGAAATAAGAAAAGAAAAAGATAGGGAAAAAAGGGAAAGTCACAGAGATTTGAAATGTGAAAAAGCTTTAACAAAAATCCTGACCACAATGGTAGGGAATCCTAACCCCCCAAGGGGGAAGAATAGAAAGGCTAATGACCTGGGCCCTCACAAACCTGTTCTCGATCCTGATCAGTGTGCCTATTGTAAAGAAAAGGGGCATTGGGCAAAAGAATGCCCCAAGAAGAAAAACCAAGCAAAGCCTACTGTACTAGCCCTAAATGATGACTAGGGGTGAAGGGGCTCAGAACCCCTCCACGAGCTCAGGGTAAAATTTGAGGTAGAGGGGACTCCTATAGACTTTGAAGTGGACACGGGTGCGGTTTACTCTGCTCTTGAAAAACCACTAGGTCCACTCTCAAATAAAAGTTCTCTTGTTTGAGGAGCCAATGGGGCTAGTTATCGCCCTTGGACAACACAGAGAATCATGAACCTAGGAAAAGGACAAGTGCAGCATTCATTTCTGGTGATATCCAGCTGCCCATCACATTTGATGGGCCGAGACCTATTGACTAAATTGGGAGCCCAAATAACCTTCCACCCATGGGATCCTGAAAACCCAACAATCAAATTTTTAAACCCTATGGTGGATGAGCCTTCCATAGCAGAATTGACTTTAAGTATAGAGGAAGAATATAAACTATTCGAAGGAAGTCGGGCAGAGGCAGAGGAGAATATAGAAACCTGGATCTCAAAATTTCCTGATGCATGGGCCGAAACAGCAGGACTGGGCCTAGCAATTAATCAGCCACCAGTAATAGTAACTCTTAAACCGACTGCCACCCCCATCCGAATCAGACAGTACCCTATGAGAAAGGAGGCAAAGGAAGGCATCAGGTCTAATATAAGGAGACTTTTGCAGCAGGGAGTCCTATTGCCCTGCCAGTTAGCCTGGAACACACCCTTACTGCCAGTCAAAAAGCTGGGAACTGGGGACTACCTGCCGGTGCAGGACTTAACGAGAAGTAAATAACAAGGTGCTGGAAATACATCCTACGGTGCCCAATCCATACAATTTGCTGAGCACCCTGGGTCCTGATAAGACTTGGTACACTGTGCTAGATTTAAAGGATGCTTTCTTCTGCCTCAGACTGCATCCCACTAGTCAATCTCTATTTGCATTTGAATGGACTGATCCTGAGGCTGGGATCTCAGGACAATTAACCTGGACCCGCTTACCACAAGGATTTAAAAATTCCCCTACCATCTTCGATGAGGCCCTACATCAGGGCTTCAGATCATTTAGGACGCAGCACCCAGAAGTTACTCTTCTTAAGTATGTAGATGATTTGTTATTAGCAGCTTCCAGTAAACAAGAATGTGAAAAGGGAACCCGCTCCTTATTGACTGAATTAACAAAATTGGGTTATAAGGCCTCCACGAAAAAGGCACAAATATGTAAGCGAGAAGTGACTTTTCTAGGGTACTCCATTAAGGATGGAAAACGGTGGCTGACGGAAGCCAGAAAGAAAACTGTGACTCAAATCCCAGTCCCCACCTCTAGAAAGCAGCTCCGCGAGTTCTTGGGGACTGCCGGGTTTTGTCGGCTGTGGATTCCAGGGTTTGCAACCCTGACTGCCCCTCTGACTCCCCTAACCAAAGGGATGCAGAATTCTTGTGGGGCCCAGAACAACAACAGGACTTTGACAATGTTAAACAAGCTCTCTTATCAGCTCCAGCACTGGCACTCCCAGATATAGATAAACCTTTCACTCTATATGTGGAAGAACAAAACGGGGTGGCTAGGGGAGTCCTAACTCAGGACCTCGGACCATGGAAAAGGCCCGTGGTCTATCTGTCGAAACGCCTGGACTTGGTAGCTAGCAAGTGGCCCCACTGTTTAAAAGCCATAGCAGCCGCAGCTCTATTGGTCAAAGATGCTGACAAACTCACTTTGGGACAAAAATTAACTCTTGTTGCTTCTCATACTCTGGAAAGTGTAGTTAGGCAACCCCCAGATAGATGGTTGTCAAATGCTCATATTACTCACTATCAGAGCATCTTACTAGAAAAAGACCGAGTAATGTTTGGAAACCCATCCATACTCAACCCCACAACCCTGCTCCCAGAAGAAATGGAAGAACCAGTACTGCACACTTGCCAGGACGTGCTAGCAGAGAAAACCGGGATCCACAATGATCTGAAGGACAGACCATTAATCAATCCTGAAGAAATCTGGTTCACAGATTGCAGTAGTTTCGTTCTGGAAGGTAAGCGGTATGCGGGGGCAGTGGTGGTGAGTGAAACTGACCTCATTTGGTCAGAAGGTTTACCTGAGGGCACTTCGGCCCAGAGGGCTGAACTCATAGCCCTCACAAAGGCCTTAGAGCTGGCAGAAGGAAAAAGAGCTACCATTTACACAGACAGCCTCTATGCTTTTGCTACAGCCCATGTTCATGGGGCAATCTATCAACAAAGGGGACTGCTTACTTTGGCAGGGAAAGAAATTAAAAATAAAGCTGAAATACTTAAGTTTTAGCAGTTGATATGCTGCCTACTGAATTGGCCATTGTGCATTGCCCCGGCCATCAGAGGGGGACGGACTCTGTAGCAACAGGGAATCATCGGGTGGATGAAGAAGCCCGAGCAGTTGCTCTAAGAGACTCAAGTCCTCAGGCATTATTGCTTGAGGAACAAGCTGCTGACGACCTTCCTGTTGATAGTGCAGAAAGCCCTGATGACTCAAACCTCAATAAATAATCTGTCGAAATACATCTTTGACAGATCCATCAGTTCACTCACCTAGTGGCAAGAAAGATGCAAGAATTGTTTAAAGGACAATCATCATCCCTGGCGCCTGCAGAAATCAGGCAGATAGCTGAACAAATAGTAACCTCCTGCAGGGCCTGCCAGATAGTGAATGTTTACCCGTCCAAGGTTCTGGGAGGAAAGAGACTCAGAGGGGACCAGCCTGGGCAATATTGGGAGGTAGATTTTACTGAAATATGACCAGCCAAATATGGACTTAGTTACCTCCTAGTGTTTGTAGATACTTTCTCAGGATGGACAGAGGCCATTCCCATGAAGAAAGAAACCGCCTCTATGGTGGTAAAGAAAATTTTAGAAGAGATCCTTTCATGCTTTGGACTTCCTCAGGTACTGGGGTCTGATAACGCACCAGCGTTTGTGGCCCAGGTAAGTCAGGGATTGGCCAGGACACTGGGGATTAATTGGAAACTACAGTGTGCATATCGATCCCAAAGCTCAGGACAGGTACAAAGGATGAATAGAACAATTAAGGAGACCTTAACTAAATTGACTATGGAGACTGGCATAAAAGATTGGACCATGCTCCTACCTTACACTTTATTCCGAGCTCTAAAAACCCCTTCTTTCTCACTTCTTAACCTTACTCCCTTTGAAATCCTGTATGGGGCACCACCACCCATTCAGAAACTAACTCCGCTAGCTGATTTAAGCACATTGCCTCTCACTCCTTTGCATGGCAGGCTGAAAGCTTTGGAGACAACTCAGCAATCTATCTGGAAGCAGTTGACAGCAGCCTATCAGCTTGGAGAGACTCAAGTTCCCCATCACTTCCAGGTGGGAGACTCCATCTATGTGCAGCGGCACCAGATGCATAGCCTGGAACTACAGTGGAAAGGACCTTACTTGGTGCTTTTGACCACTCCAACTGCAGTGAAGGTAGATGGCATCACCCCTTGGATCCACACATCCCACCTCCAACCCATACCTCCACCTGAACCAGAATGGAAATTGGAAAAGACTGAGAATCCCTTCAAGCTACGTTTTTGTCGCCTTAACTCTGGTACTCTGCTCAACCCCAATTGACTCTAGGCTAGGCCCCCCTTCTGGCACAGACCCATACCTTACCCTCTTTGGACCCCCATGTGAATGTGGGGGGACCCTGGGAAAACCCTCCCCTCAGCTACACCCACTCTGTAATTGTAATCATTTTGTTGCATACCTTAGAGATGAAGTTGATAATCAAGGAGGAGGTTATAAGCCACCCAAATGGGTTTGTGCAAACAAACCAAAAGCCAGAGCCCTGGACGCTGGAAAGACCACTCCAAACTGTTCCATAGGTTGTACTTATACCCCTCCTGTTCACATGTCTTGCTATAAAACCGGTACTATCTGTATGGGGGAAATTAAGCTAATGGTAATTAGACAGCAATATACCACCATCAGTGGGACAGAAGATCTCTAGGATTAGAGATGACCCAAAGGAGAAGGAGGGAATGTTAGAATGAAATTAAAAGACCCTAGTAGAAAAAGAGTTAACAGTTCTTCTCAAAATGTTAGCTTAAGCTTCCTCCCCTCACCCTTTCCCATAAACCCAGCCCCCAGTTCCTATAACCTTGAGGTTCCTGTAATCTTGCATCCTTGATAAAAGCTAAGAATGTCCTGACTGATTACAAAAAAATGTGCAAATGAATGCTTGCCTGTAACTTCCTGATAAAACTTGTTTGTTAGACTGTTTAAAAGCCTTGTTCAAATGTATTTGAAGCTCTTTGCCTCTGTTCTGCTCAAGGACATGCATTGAGCCCCGGCATGCCTGGTTCTTTTTAATAAAACCCTTTGCAGTTGCATGGGAGATCATGGTGAAGGTCTTCTTTTGGGCCTGGGGTCTTACAGTTCAATGCTTCTTTTACCAAAAATAAATCATAGTGACTATAGTTGGAATATTTTGTAAGGCTTTTCTATTCTTATTTTATATCTTTCGAATTAAATTTGGAATATATTAAATTTTAACTTTTCTGTTTATCATTAAGATATAGTCACTTTTGCATACTATTAAAAACTTTTAAAAATGATTTATTGGTTATTTAACATTCTACTATACAACTTGAAATTATGATTTTAAATCATTCATCTTTGACCTAATTACTATAAACCATATATAAAAATTTTTAAGGCACTTTAAAATATAATTATGCTCTTCCAAAGCAATCTCTGAAAAATATCTTATTATTTCTCCTGGAAATTTTATAAATTGTGAGAAATTTATAGGATTTCTTTGGCTATTTTGCATCATTTATTCCATCCAAATTCCTTTATACCAGTGGTTTGCAGTTTGGTCTTTGTGATGATTAAGATTTATTGTCAACTTGAACTGTTTAGTAATCTTGGGTGGATCTCTGAGGTTGTTTTCAGGAAGGCAGCCCTCTCAGTAGGGGGCAGGATGTAAGGAGGCTCAGGGAAGCTAGAGACAAAGATCCCTTCCTGGGAGGGCAGTGCAGGAAGGATAATTCCAGAGACTCAGGAAGTCAATAAGTGTGGGAAAGGGTTGCAAGACCCTGCCCTAAGACTATGTAAAGGGAAGGAAATCTCTGTCTTACCCCTTCATGTTTGCAGGTGTGTGTGTGTGTGTGTGTGTGTGTGTGTGTGTGTGTGTGTGTGTGTTTGTGGTGTTGGTGATGGCTTCTCTCTCTCTTCGTTTGGACCTTTGAAAGGGGTCCAGCCTCTTTTGGCATGGAGGTTCATTCCAGCAGCATGTGGCTGACTTCAACAGTCTTTGAACCAGAAACATCAGCATCACCTAGGTGCTTGTTAGAAATATGAATTCCAGTGCACTATCTCACAATTATTGAATCAGAAATTCTGGAAGAAAAGCTCATTGACCTGTGAGTTAACAAGATCTCCTGGCAATCATATGTTTTATAAACCACTGCTTTCAACTTTAGAGTAATTTGTAACAACAGGATTCTCTTTTATCATTTCTTTAAATGGTATTAGTTTTCTAGTCAGGTCATGAATTCACGGAACATTTACTGAGTATCTGTAACAACAAACTCTACCACAAGATAATTAGCAATAAACAGAGCAGAAAGAGCCCCCACCCTTATAGATATGACACTAGTCATGGTGGTGGTTACATAATAACCATGTAACTAAAACAGAAGAAATACTCCTTTTAGTTATAAATAATGGTAACAAGTGCAATAGAGAAAAATACACTAGGAAAGGTGAATGGGGAGTGCTGGTGGTAATTTATAATTTGATTGTTTGGTAAGGATAGGCTTTCCTGGGAGTGATATGAGGAACCAGTCATGCCAACGTTAACAGAAAAATAATTCCTCACAAAGGCTCCAAGAAGCACAAGGCCTTAGACATGTGATTGTACTAGACTGTTTGAAGCATAGCACAGAACAGTTTGTGAGCAGGATAATTGAAGATTGGCTCAGGTGGTTGTTAGATTTGGATGCTCAAAACTATGATTATGGAGGAATTGTAGGAGGTATGTTATGGCCCCACACAAATCTCCTTTGCCAATGGATGCACCTAGTAGTTAGCTGTTGGGAGTATTCTTGTTCTTCACAGTGGCTACTTTTTGCTGTAGACTGACCTTGGCTTAGTAGGAACCTACTTTCTAGTGGTGTCATTTTCTTCAACTCCCACTATGGATAGTCTGTTGGCAATGAGTCCCTGGTACATGCGTAACATAAATGGGTTGCTTTCTTCAAGGCAGGACTAACTCAGAAGTGCTACTTAAGCTCCATATAACTCTGTGGATTCAAGTTTCCAAATAAAAGCATAGATTACCTAGTTGTTTTCCTACATTCTAGCCTGTTTCCCTTACTTTTTTCCTGTGAGTACTTTTTCAATGAATCCAGTGAGTTCTACTTTTAGTTTCTTGATGAACCTCCACAGCGATTTCTATAGTAGCTGCACTAATTTATATTTTAATTGACAATGAAAAAAGGTTTACTTTTACCCACTCCCAATCTATACCAGCATTTGTTGTTTGTTTCCTTGATAACTTTTCTGACTGCATTTTCTTGATGGCTAAGGTCATTGAGATCTTTTATATAGATTGATTGGCCACTTGTAATTCTTCTTTTGAGAACTATCTTACCACTCCTGGTAATACCCAAAGGAATTTACGTCAACACATGTGCACATCTATGTTTATTATAGCACCAGTAACATTAGGAAAGGGATGGGATTAATGAGTGAAGCAAATGTGGTATATATACACAATAAAGTTCTATTCATCCATAAAGAAAAATGAAATGTTGTTTGTAGGAAAATAGATAGAACTTGAGACCATCATGCTCAGCAAAATAAGCCAGATTCAGAAAGACAAATTCCACATGCTTTATAACACATGAGGAATTTAGTTTTAATTATATGTATATGACAAGAAAGCACAAAGGAATCAATTGGCAGGGGAAGGAGACCTGTGGAAGGGGAATGGGGAAATAAGAGTGAGCAATAGCAAGTGAATATGAGCAAAGTGCAAGAGATACATTTATGAAAATGAAATCCATCATTTTGAACAATGGATACTCACTAGTTTAAAATCCAGTTAACAATTCTTATCATAGCTTCCCACTATAAGAATACTTACCTGAAATAGTTCCAGAATGGATCTAAAAAGGAGACTCTGAGAACGGGATTCTGGTATTATATCATTGTCTAGTCCAGTGGTAGTGAGAATGTCATCAATTGCAAAAGGTGGAGTATTGGCCATCTCTGGCTAAGCCTTTAAACTGGATACCTGGTATAGTATTCAATTAAAGGAGTTGCCTTGTTTCAATAATATCTCTGTCACTTGAAGTATATGAGGAAATAATAAGTATGATACTCTGGGTTGCTAAGCTCCACTGATATATTGAAGATATCATGACAAGCAAGTAATTAGCTCTTTTAAATAAAGGCTGAGATGCCAGGCCTGTAAGCCCAAATACTCAGGAGGCTGAGACAGGAGGATTGAAGGTTTAAGGCCAGCTTGAACTACAGTGAGTTGAAGATCAGCCATGGCAACTTAATGAGACCTTATCTCAAAAAGTTAAAAATGGGATGTGGCTGGGGATATAGCACAGTTGTAGAACATTTGAATCTAGATTTAATCCTCAGTACTTCAAATAAATGAATCCATACATAAATAAGCCTGGGTTCAATTTCTAATACTGTAAATGAATAAATAAATAAATAACATGGAAGAGTCACAGGGCTTCTTAGGCTGTGTTTATGACTCCTATTAATGAGAGGACTGTAGCCTTAGAATTGATCATAGGCCATCATTTTAAGTGTGGTAGAATCTCAAAGCATGTGGAATGTAATTCTAGGCACGTCTTTTATGCTAAAGTAGGACCTTGATATGGAAGAGTGGGGACCCTGGGTTGTGGGATGGGGATAAGTAACCTGAATGTATTGAGCCTCCTGGAAGAAAAGGCTTTACCTCTTTGATCAACAACAATACGGAGATCTCAAATAAAGCAGATGTCTTATAACTCAAAGCTTTTCCTTCCTCTTAGTGGCATGTGTATCAAATCTAATCATTATCAGACCAAGAACTGCCAATCAAAACTATGCATGACCTGAGGGGTAGGACTTGGCATAATTAGGAAAGGGGGACCGTGTACCAAGGAGTTGCAAGATTAATTAACCTGTACCAGCAATTACTGAGGGAATAGTTATCAAGAAAACAAACAGCAAATGCTGGTTAGGATTGAAGGTGAGAATGTAAATTAGTCTACCCACTATATAAATCTGTATGGATGTTCTTCAAAAGACTAAAAATATAATTCACTGAACTTATTGAAGAATAGCTCACAGGAAAAGGGAAGTGATACTGAAGGTGCTGGTCAAGGAGGCAAGATATAAAGGTGTTAAGGAAACCTTGCCAATTGTATTTTTTTTATTGCTGTGTGTAGTGGTTTGAATGTAAAATGTCCTCCGTAGTTTCATGTATTTGAGATTAAACCTCATATTTAATCTCAAACTGGTAGAGCCTTTGGGAGGTAGAGCCTTGCAAGAGGAAGCGTGTTACTAGTAGTTGGCCTTGATGTATCACAGTCCAGCCCTGCTTGCCACTCTCAGCTCACTCTCCTCACTTATGATGAGAAGATGTGATGCCTGGCTGTTGATTTCTGCCAAGTTTTCCCTGCAATGATGACACTTCCCTTTGAAACTGTAAGCCAGAAATTATCCCTTTACTTACATAAGCTGCTACTGGAAGTTTTGTCCCATCAGAAAGAACATAACTGCTATCATGTGTAAGAAATTTAGGAACTCACAATAAAACTGATTCACACATCATCTCCTTGTTCAGATGTCAAAGGGTGGTTCAAGTGGGTTCCTTGTTCTCACATGGAGATCTCACAAGACTGAAATCAAGGTTTCATCTGGAACTACAGTGCCATATAATGCTTCGAGTCCTGTTTAAACTTACTGGTTTTGGCAAATTTAGTCTCTTACAGCTATAGGTTTGAGGGCTTCAGCTTAGAGGTTTATCATTGTTTCTTGACACAATTTCCACTGTGGACCTCTCTTTGTTTTAACAGTTGACTGCTTTAAGGTCAATAAGAGAGTGACTGCTGCTTCTTTTTATGATTTGCCTCTTTTAAGTAGCTTGACTGATTTTTGTCAGGCCCAACCCAGATATAGTTTACCTTTTGATTTATTGCATGATCAACTGACTAGAGAAATTAATAAATCTACAAACACTTTACTTTTACCAAATAATATAATCTTATCAGAGAAGTGAGATCACAACATATTCAAAAGTTTTGTTCACTTCAGTAGAGAGATTATAAAATATATTTACATCAGGGGGTGTTATCTTGGGGACCATTTTAGAATTCTGCCTATATCAATATTAGAGTCCTCTCTTGTGGTAAATGTTTTGGTACCCTGGTGTATATCTTGGAGAAATGATTTTATGTGTTTCTGTTACAGTTCTTAGAAATTTTGGAGGGAGGAAGGCATGGTCTACATTAAATGAAATAGAGATGCCAGGATTGCCAACAAAGACTGCACAAAAAGGGGAAAATGGTTCTGAGAATGCAAAACCACAAATTGATAATGTTTTTTTGAGGGGAAGTATGTGTGTGTGTGTGTGTGTGTGTGTGTGTGTGTGTGTGTGTGTGTGTACATGTTGCCAGTGGACAACCTCAAATACTATTGCTTAAGAACACGATTTTCTGAGACACAATCTTTGTCATGGTTTGATACAGGTGTCCCCCACAAACAATTGAATGTGTTCTGATAGATCGATCCTCAGCTGATGGCAGTTTGGGTTTTACAACCTCGATGAAGCTGTGTTGTTGGGGGTGGGCTTATGGGGTTATAAGCCAGCTTCCCCTTGCCAGAGTTTGGCACACCTTCCTGCCGCTGTTTGCAGTGCTGTGGCAGAG
>PVHP010023675.1:15397-27284 GCA_004024765.1 Zapus hudsonius | reverse complement strand
GTGTGTGTGTGTGTGTGAGGGGGGTGATGCCTGTGGATATTCCCCTCACCATGGCTATTAAAATCTTTCTGCCCCTATTCCAAAAAAACACTTATGGAGACCAAGAACCCAGATTCCAAGGGTACTCCATGGCTGTACCAAGAAGCTATACCCATCAAAAACTTCTGTTCTTAATGAGTTTCTATTCTAGAGGAGCAGAGGGACATTGATCAGTGGGTAACCCTCCTGCCTTTGCAAGCATGAAGATCTGGGCTGGAATGCTGGTCAACAGTGCTGAGTCACACTGACTAGTCAGTCTTAGCCATATTGGTGAGCTCTAGGTGCAGTGAGAGACACTGTCTCAAAGAATAAGGTGGAGAGCAATTGAAGAAGATCCTTGATATTGACCTCTGGCCTCCACATGCACTCCCACACACCTGTGTGCTCTCACACATATGACCATGTATACAGACACCTACACATACCACACACATGTGAATAACAGATGTGGTATGCTTGAAGATGAATATGCAAGGATGAATGTAGGGGAAGGTGGTAGAGAAGGGCATCTCTGAAGGACAGGTTGTCCAGGTGAGCTCCATCAATAAAGTGCCACCTAAAATAAGATTCACAGGAAGATGTGAGCCATTAGATGTTTGGCAGTGGTCTCTATGTGGGGCAGAGGGCATGGAAATTCCAAGGCCTTGAATGAAGATCAAGGTCACACATTAAATTCAGTCTAGATGAGACAAACAGAGCAATGAAGACCCAAAGAAGTGTAAGTCATGAGGCCAAATAGGTGACATCACCTTATGCAGGTGTGGGATGTGTGTTCTAATAACTTTAGAACAGTGGCCTTCCCATTCCCTGTGAGTTAGGAAGCCAGTGTGCAAACAGGGAAAGTCCATGGGCTGATTTAGGTTTGTAAGAGATCTCTCTGGAAGCTGAGTTGTGAAGAAACTGGAAGCAAGGAACCTGCTTTGGAGAGCAGGAGGATGCAGACTCCCATGGGACCTAGGAGTAGTGATGAATCTGCTGAGGCAGGGTGGATTTTAAAGGTATGGCCACAAGGGTTTGCTCATTAACAGGCTATGGAGAAGGATAGCAAGTCAAGAAGTCAAGGCTAATACGAAAGACTTTGGTATGTACATCTAGGAACATTATGTTGCCATCCACTGAGATGGGAGGGATAGGATTTGGGGTAGACTATTAGCTCAGATGGACATCAGATTTGTTTTGGCACGTGTGTGTGTGTTTGCTGTGATCACATGTTCATGTGCATGTGGGTACATACATTTTCATGTGTACACACATGTACACAAGGCTGCAGATCAACCATGGTTGTGATCATCTATTGATCTCTACCTTGTTTCTTGAGACAGGATCTTTCATTGAACCTAGACCTCAAGAATTCAGCAGACTAGCCAGCCATCAAGTAGTGGGGAGCCACTTGTCTTCTCCTCTGCAGTGGGATTACAAGCATACACCATCATGCTTGGTATTTTATGGGGGTTCTGAGGATTTTAACTCAGGTCTTCATATTTTCATGTCACGTACTTTACCCAGCGTGCCATCTTCCCAGCCCAATACAAGACATTTGATTTGCTATTAGAACACAGGTATGACACATGTTGGAAAGGATGTCAATACATGAATTTCTTCTTTCTTTTCTTCACAATACTTTTTCCCAAAGATATGCAGAGTACCCTACAGGATGCAGCTTTCTATGGCTTCCATTTACAGAGAAAATAAGAGCCATTTAGGAATTGAATTGGTTGCATATTGTTGAGTGTTCTGGGAATTACTTTATTAAATGCAAGATATTTAAATTTTGCACTGAGAAAAATTTGAAGAAAACAAAATGAATTATCATTCTGTGAGCAAGAATGTGAAAACTGCCAGGAAAGGAAGAAACATTAGAGAGGGAAAGAAGGAAAGGAAGAACAAAAGTACTTCCTGTCAGGAGAGAGCTGCTTCTTGCTTTTTGCCTTCAAATACTGTAACTTCAATCTTTTGCTTTCTTTTTTATTTAGAGCTAGTATATTTATTTATTTATTTATTTATTTATTTATTTATTTATTTATTTATTTATTTTATTGTCCATACTGAGTTACAGTATTTAGTGGGAAAACAATGAGTTGTTATCCCCAATTCCCCATCCCCAATCAGCTGGATATCGTCCTCAGTTGGTCTTCTGGACCAGTCCTTCTGACAGGGGACCTAGTATTAATAGCCTAGTATTCAGCAAGGTTCTCCTGGCCCTAGTATGATGTTACTGAGGAGTGCCATGCCTCTTGATATTCTCCCCCACCACCGCTCTCACAATCTTTCCGCCCCCTCTTCCACTCAGTTCCCTTAGTCGTGGTGGGTGAGTATTAAGGCTGCTTTAATGTGAGCTTAGGGGTTTTTGTGTCGAGAATTGTTGGTTTCTGTCTCACTGGCTTATCCTGTGTTGATTGAAAGGCTGTCACTGTGGGTCCCTTTTTCATCCCGTCATTCTCTGCAGGGTTCCAAAGGATCCTCCAAGATATGACTGTGGTGGCTCCTCTCTTGCCAGGATCTCAGCTATGGGCCTACAGTCAGTTGGTAGGGTTAGATGGGCCCCAGCTCTCTTGCTGCATCCTGAAAAATACAAACATAATCTCCATCAGAGAGTGAGATCAGTGTAGGTTAACAAATATACACAATTCTGGATTACCTAGATTCTATTTTTAGTAGCCTCCCCATCAATCGCTCCCATAGCACATCTTGTCTTGGGAGCCCAAGAGTACGGGATCCGGTGCCTATCACTCTGAATCCCAAGATCAAAACAAAGGCTTCCCTCACTAAGTGGAAAATTGGCCAAATTTGAAAGCTGTTGATTGTCTACCCCAGGCCCAGGCTTCTACATTACACAAGTGCTCCTTTCTTGGTTTGCTGTTCTCTCCCAGTAGGAGGTGTGGTCAGCCTACTCATGGCTGCAGATTGTTTCATGACATGTTTCATGTCAGTGGTCTCTGTTTACTCCAGCTGTCATTGATCTGCTTCCATTGGCAGCATGTGCAGTGCCTTCAAGCACTACACTAACTGCCTTTTGGGAGCTGGATACCATTCCGGACCTCAAAGGGTCTCTCAATGCTGATCAATGGCATTCTGTGGTTTCTTCAGCAACAGGGTTTTGTCTCAGGCCTGGGGAGGGCACTCAAGAGCTATGACAGAATTCTGTCTTGTTGTTGAAACCTCATGGGTCGCTTTGGTCAACAGCTCAGTGAGGGAAGGAACCAGTGGTTGGAACCAGGGGTTATGAGGCTGATCTAATTATTCACAGGCTTAGACTCTCTCCCCTGCCACTCATGGCCCCTCTTGCCAGTCGACTCCAGCTACTTTCTCATGAGGATTTTATGTTTTTGAACCTAATATGGTTTAACTTCATGCTTAAACCATTCCCCTCCCCCATCTCTTACCCCTCATTCATAACCTCTCACTTCTTTCTCCTAGTCTGCGTAGAGTTTAAAGTTATCCTGGTTAAGGACCACATATGAGGGAGAATATGCGGCATTCAATTATCTGTTCTTTTGAGTGTTCACTTAGTAAGATCTGCTCAAAGTCAGACCATTTTTTCCTAAATATCGATATGTCATTTTTCCTTTCAGCTGAGTAAAATTCATCGTGTAAATATACCACAGTTTCTCTGTCCATTCCTCCATGGATGGGCATTTGGGTTGATTCCAATGCTTGGCTATTATGAATTGAGCTGCTATAAATATAGTTGTACAAATGTTTCTGCATCAAGATGTGACATCTTGTGGATAGATGCCTAGTAGAGGGATAGCTGGGTCCATTGGTAGTTCTATGTCCATTCTATTCAGGAGTCTCCACACTGCTTTCCATAATGGTTGAACAAGTTTGCAATCCCACAGACAGTGAATGAGGGTTCCTTTTTCCCCGCATCCTCGCCAGCAACGATTGTTATTGGTTTTCTTTATGATTGCCATCCTGAAAGGGGTAAGATGGTATCTCATTGTGGTTTTAATTTGCATTTCCCTGATGCTTAAGAATGCTGAGCACTTTCTCAGGTGAGAAAAGGCCATTTTTGTTTCCTCCTCTGTGAATTCTCTGTTGAGATCAATGCCCCATTTTGTGAGGGGGCAGTTTGCTTTTTTGTTATTAATTTTTTTGAGTTCTCTGTAGGTTTTTGAAATTAGGCCTCTGTCTGAGTTGTAGCTGGTGAAAATCATCTCCCAATTTGAAAGGGGTGTATTGACTCTGAGAACGATGTTTTTGTCTGTACAGAAGCGTTTGAGTCTGATCAGTTCCCATTGGTTAAGTGACTGTTGCACTTCCTGGGCTACTGGAGATTAGCTCAGGAACGTATTTCCTATTCCTATGTCATGTTCCTCCTATTTTTTCTTCCAGGGTGTTTAGGGTTGTATGGTTAATATTGAGGTCTCTGATTCATTTGGAGTTAATCTTTGTGCATGGTGAAAGGAGTGGGTCTATTTTCATTTTTTTACACGTGTTTATCAATTTGTCCAACATCATTTGTTGAAGATGCTATCTTTAGCCCAGCTTACATTGTTGGCACCCTTGTTGAAGACTGAGAAGCTGAAGTTACTTGCATTAAAGCCTGGGTCTTCAATTCTATTCCACTGGTCAGACTGTCTGTTTTTCTGCCAATACCATGCTGTTTTAGTTACTATGGCTTTGTACTATGTTTTAAAGTCAGGTATGGTGATACCTCCTGCGTAATTGTTTATATTCAGAATAGTTTTAGCTATTTGAGGTCGCTTCCAAATAAATTTGGAGATTATTTTATCTATGTCTGGAAAGAAAGAGGTTGGGATTTTTATTGGCATTGCGTTGAATCTGTATATTGCTTTTGGCAGGATTGCCATTTTTACTATATTGATTCTCCCTATCCATGAGCATTGAATATCTTTCCATCTTGTCACATCCTCCTCTATTTCCCTCTTGAGTATTTCAGTATTTTCCTTATATAAGTCTTTTACTACCTTGGTTAGTGATATTCCCAGGTGTTTGATTTTGTTTGACGATATAGAGAATGGGACAGTTTCATGGATGTCTCTTTCCAATGGTTTGTCTTCTGTATATAGAAAGGCTACTGATTTTTGTGTATTAATTTTGCATCCTACAACTCTTCTTAAGGCATTGATCACCTTCAGGAGTTTGCTGATACCGTTCTTTGGATCTGAATGTATAAGATCATGTCATCTGGAAAGAGAGAAAGTTTGACTTCTTCCTTTCCAATTTGTATCCCTTTTATGCTGTTCTCCTGTCTTATCACTTGGGCTAGAACTTCAAGCAAATGTTAAAGAGAGTGGACACCCATGTCTTGTTCCTGTGTTATGCGGGAACTCCTTGAGTCATTCTCCATTGAGGATGATTTATGCTTTAGGAAATGTGTATATTGCTTTTATCATGTTGAGGTATAGTCCATCTACGCCTATTCTTTCCAGGGTTTTGAACAGGAAGTGGTGTTGAATTTTGTCAAAAGCCTTCTCAGCATCAATTGAGATGACCATGTAGTTTTTGCGGGTGAGTTTGTTAATATGGCGAATTATATTTATTGACTTTCGTATGTTGAACCAACCCTGCATTCCTGGGATGAAGCCGACTTGGTCAGGGTGAAATATAGACTTGAGGTGGGTTTGTATTCGGTTTGCTAGGACTTTGTTTAGGATTTTGGCATCCAAGTTCATCAGGGATATGGGTCTGTAGTTTTCTTTTTTTGTTACATCCTTGCCTGGTTTGGGAATTAGTGTGATGGTAGCTTCATAGAAGGAGTTTGGGAGCCTACCCTCTTTTTCTATGTCCTTGACAAGTTTCAAAAAGAGAGGTTTCAGTTCTATGATGAAGGTTTGGTAGAATTTGGCTGAGAAACAATCTGGACCAGGGCTTTTCCATTTGGGGAGGTTGTTGAATACCGATTCAATATCTGTGATTATTATCAGATTGTTTAGGATCTTTATGTGCTCTGGTCTGAGCTTTGGAAGTTGTTAGGTGTCCAGGAATTTATCCATTTCTTCCAGGTTCTCTAATTTTGTGGAGTAGAGGTTTTGGAAGTATGACCTGATGAGTCTTCCAATCTCTTCAGGATCAGTTGTGATTTCACCCTTGTCATTTTTTATTTTGTTAATTTGGGCCTTCTCAGTTTTTTGTTTGATTAAGTTGGCCAGGGGTTTGTCGATCTTATTGACATTTTCAATGAACCAACTCTTTGATTTGTCTATTTTTTCAATTGTTTTCTTTGTTTCCAAGTCATTAATCTCGGCTCTGATCTTAATTATTTCCTTGGGTCTCGAGCTCCTAGGGTTGGATTTTTCCATCTGTTCAAATGACCTTAGGTGTGAGGGTAGTTGATTGATTTGAGACCTCTCTCACTTTGTTATGAAGACATTTAGAGCAATGAATTTCCCCCTTAGAACTGCCTTCATTGTGTCCCACAAGTTCTGAAAGGTCATGTCCTCATTATCATTTGTTTCTATGAAGTTCTGGATTTCCTGTCTGATTTCTTGTTTGACCCATTCATTTTTCAGGAGCGAGTTGTTCATTCGCCAGTATCAGTTGAAATTTTTGGATCCTCTCCCATTGTTAATTTCTAGCTTTAATGTTTGTGGTCTGATGTGATTCAGGGGATTACATTGATCTTTCTGAATTTGCTGAGGGATGATTTATGGCCCAGTATATGGTTAATTTTGAAAAAAGTTCCATGGGCTGCTGAGAAGAATGTGTAATCTGTGTCCTTGAGGTGGTATGTTCTGTAGATGTCTGTTATCCCTATTTTATTTATGGTGCCATTTAGCAGCTTGATTTCCCTGCTTGTCTGTTGTTTGTACGATCTGTCTAGGGATGACAGTGGAGTGTTAAAGTCTCCTACTAAGATGGTCTTGGCATCTACATCTGCTTTGCTTTTGAGTAATTTATGCCTAATGAACTGAGGGGCCCTTGCATTTGGTGCATATATATTTAGTATAGTGATGTCTTCTTGTTGTATTGTTCCCTTGAAAAGTAGGAAGAAGTGGCCATCATCGTCTTTTTTATTGCTGTTGGTTTAAAGTCTATTTTGTCAGATATTAAAGTAGTCACAACTGCTTTTTTATTCTTCCCACATGCCTGGAAAATTATTTTCCACCGTTTTATTCCCAGTAGGTTACTGTCTTTAGTGATAAGGTATGTTTCTTGAAGGCAGCAGATGGAAGGGTCCATTTTCCCGATCCAGCCTACTATCCTATGTCTTTTTATAGGAGTGTTGAGTCCATTTACATTCAAAGTTATAACTCTGAGTTTTGCCATGTTGTAGAGAATATGGAGGTTGGTGTCTGAGCTATTTTTGCTATCTCTTTTGGGTTATCTTGCTTGTTCTCTGTTCCTTTCCTGGGGTCGGTTGTTTGTTTCGTCTGCCTTGGATATCTCATGAAGTATCTTCTGAAGGTTTGGCTTTGTGCTCAAGTAATTGCAAAGCTGATTAGTCTTGTGGAATATTTTAATTCCTCCATCAATTATGATGGATTACTTTGCTGGGTAGAGTAGTCTAGGTTGAAATCCATTCTTCTTTAAGCCTAGAATCACTTTGCTCCAAGCTCTTCTGGCTTTTAAAGATTCTATGGAGAAGTCTGAAGTGATTCTGATGGGTTTTCCTTTATACGTGAGTTTCCTTTCTCCTGTTGCTCTAAGGACTTTCTCTTTATCCTCAATGTTTGGCATTGTAACTAAGATATATCTTGGGGTGTTCCTCCTTTGGTCCAATTTGTTTGATGTACTCCGTATCTCTCTTAGCTGTACAGGACTATCTCATGCCAACTATGGGAAATATTCTTGAAAGATTCTGTTGAAAATATTTTCTATGCCCCTAGTTTGGCTTTCTTTTCCTTCTGGGATCCCCAGGATCCTGAGATTAGGTCTTTTTATGGTATCCCACATTTCCGTTGAGTCTTGTTCACTTGCTCTTTTGAATTTTGTCAATGGTCTGATTTCTCTCGAATTCTCATCTGTTCTGTCTTCCATGTCTGAGGTTCTGTTTTCCCAGTGATTAATCCTGTTGGTAAGAGATTCTAGGGATGTTCTTATTATTTCAATATGGTTTTTGCTTTATGCAACTTCTTTTTGGGTTGCTTCTATCATCCTGTTCAGATGTGATTTAATTTCAAGGTTTGATTTCATTTCTTCTTCCTGACAGTCATTCTTATATTTGCAGATGTCTTCGGTTAATTTGGAAAGCTGCTTTTTGAAACCTTCAGTTTGCTGGCTTGTGTTCAGTTCTGATATATCTCTTCTGACAGCCATTTGTTTCTCCTCCATTACATTAAGCCTGGTGGAAATGCTAATAAGCTGACTTTATACCCTTTCAATATGTTGGTCCATCTTTTCTTGCATGAGTAACATTAAGTTCTCCTTAGGATCTGTATCAGTATGATCGGGGTTTAGTGTCGTGTCTTCCTGGGCCTGCCTCTGCTCTCTCCCTTTAGTTGTGTTGTTGATGTCATTTGGCGTGGTTTCCTCAGCTGGAGTAATATTCTTGCATTGAGGTCTGCCCATTTTGATTCCACTTGAGGTGGTTGGTGGATGCCTTTGAGATATCTGAGCACTGGAAAGGTCCAGCGGTGGGAAAGTGTCAGGGTCCCAGGCAGAAAAGGTTGCCATCCCGGAGTGGGAAAGCAGCCGGTTCCAGAGGTGGGAAAGCAGCCAGGTCCGAGGTGGGATAGCAGCCCTTTCTGGCAAAAAAGCAGCCAGTTCCTGTTGGGAAAGCAGCTGGGACTGGACCCGGAAAACAGCCCAGTCCAGGGAGGGAGAGGAGCTGGTTCCCCAGGCGTGAAAGCAGCTGGACCCGGGACAGCAAAGCAGCCCGACCTGGGCAAAAAAGGCAGGCGGGTCCCTGGGCGGGAAAGTGGCCAGGTTTGGGGGTGGCGGGAAAGTGGCCGGCTTGGGTCCCGGTGTGGTGGGAAAGCGGGCAGCTCAGGCCCTGGGGTGGCGGGAAGGCAGGTGGCTCGGGCCCTGGGGTGGCAAGAAGGCAGGTGGCTCGGGCCCGGGGTGGTGGGAAGGCGGGCAGCTCAGACCTGCTGGCTGAGCTGTTATACTCACTGCCTCTGGCACACCCTTATGTTCAATGTGGGTTCCAATCAGTAGAATCTGTTGCTGGAAAGTGTCCGAAGTCAAGGTCCTGGCTATTGCTTGTGTCCACGACCTGGATCACAGCTAAAAATCCCTAACCTTTGTTCCCTTGGGAACACCGCGTGGCTTCTAGTTCGCCGTCATGAACCGGAACCCCTAGAGCTAGTTTATTTTTTAACTTGCAACATGCATCATGGTTGGAATCACCAGAATGTGTGAAAATGTTTACTTTTGTATAATTTCAAACTTACAGAGAAGCTGCAAGAACAATTAATACCAAAACCCTCTTGACCTGAGTTGACCAATTGTTCATATTTTACCCCATTTGTTTCAGGGATCATTTCATTTACTACCCACATATGTACCTTTTCTAAATCATTTGGGAATAAACCATGAATATGATACCTCCCCCCACTAGGTATGCATTGACTAGCATTTATTAACAACAAAGATATTGACGAACAGAACCATGGTACAATTATCAGTAACAGAAAATATCACTCTGCTATAATACTGCTATCTAATCTACAGACTTGACTCAAATTTTGTCTCTCAGCCTTTTAATGTCCTTCCACGAGTTTTTTTTTTTTCTGGTTCAAATTTGATTCCAGGATCACATTAAGTTGTCACATTCCTTTAGTGTCTTTTAACTTAGAACTTCCTTAGACTCTCTTAGTCATTCATGACACTAATATTTTGATTGCAGGCCAGCTGTTAGGTGGAGTTTCTTTTGATTTCGGTTTGACTGTTTCCCTGTGATTAGACTGTGCATTTTCTTTTGGAAAGGAATACTTCATGAGAGATGCTGTGAGTGAGATTCTGTGTGGAATGAAGGACCTAGAGGGCTCCATGGCAAAGATCTGACCCACTATAGAATTGTTCCAAAAGAAAAAAAAATTTCCTTGAGGTAGGGTCTCTCTCTGGCCCAGGATTACCTAGAATTCACTCTTTGGCCTCAGGCTGGGCTCAAACTCACAGTGATCTTATCTCAGCCTCCCTAGTGCTGGGATTAAAGGTTTGCACAGCTATACTTGCCTTCCAAAAGGAAAATCTATGTTTCTAGGTTCATAGGTCCAAAGAGTCTTCTAATAACCTGGAACCTACCATGTTTATAAATGTCTGTTTTAGCTAGGGAAACTTAACTTTCCTCTTACCTTGCTAGGAGAAGTGGGTTGAACACTTTGGAAGGCCGCATGTAAGAACAAGAACTGGCTAAGAAGACTAGTTACAGAGCTAGTGCTTTGTCATTTCTTTAATTATTTATTTAGTAATTTATTTAAGAGAGAGATATAGAGAGTGAGTATGGGTATTCCAGGTCCTCTTGCCACTGCAAACAAAGTCCAGATGCATGTGCCACTTGTCTGACTTTTCATGGGTACTGGGGGATTGAACCTGTGTTGGCAGGCTTTGCAAGCAAGCACCTCTTTTAACTGCTGAGCCATCTCTCCAGCCTGAGCCAGTCTATTGAATGCTCCTAATAAGCTTGTCAGGTTGCTATGAAGAACATTCATGTCACAGATAACAAATCCACGGCTCAAAGAAGTGACATGCACAAAGTTCCTTCACTGGTAGCACCAACCCTAAAAGATCACACTTTCAATTTTGATTTCTCTGTATCTTCTTTTCAATTTCATCATCAAGCATGGGGAAGCAAACTAGGAGATGGTAAGATCCAAGAAACTATAAAAATGTAATCATCCATTGACTAAGTATAAAATGTATATACATATTTGAAGTAAGTGCATGGGGAACCTGGGAGAGATAGTCAGTGGGTAATGGCACTGCTGCCTGGGTTGGCCTGGACTGGATTCTCCAGTACCCACATAAAGCCAGATGCAAAAAGTAGCATATCCATCTGGAGATTCTCTCTCTCTCTCTCTCTCCTTGCAAATAAACAAATTGGATTATTAACAAAATAAAATAAGTACACAGTATATAAATATCAACACTATGTATTTTAACACTAGCATTTGTGGTGATAGCCAGTTTGTATTGCTTCATTTCACCTTCTCAATAACCCTGTGAACTTGGTCTTAAGCATGCTCATTTTACAGATGGAAAGACTGAGGACCCAGAGAACACAGTGGGACAACAGCTGAACTTGGATTGTGTTCAAGTCTTTTCAGTACCAAGATCTGGTAATTCTCTCTACTCAAAGCCATGTATAATCCTGAGTGGAAAATACTCCATAGGGGAGACTTTCAGTTGCCAATCCAACCAGAAGGCCCTCTCTGCTCTTTCTGGACTGGAGGAGGGGTGATGGTTTATATTTATTGTCAATTTAACAGAACCTAGACTCACCTGTGAAGGATTATGTTGCTCATGTTAACTGAGGTTGGAAGACCCGCATAGCTATGGTTCCTGGACTGTATAAAAAAGGAGCAGGCTGAGCAGCAGTATCCATTGCTTTCTGCTTCCTCACTGTGCTGAATGTGACCAGCTCTGCTTCAAGTTCCTGCTGCCACTCATCCCCTACCATGATGGACTAGAAGCTGAAATAAACCCTTCCTCCCTTAAATTAATTGTGGTCAAATATTTTGTTCCAGCAAAAGGAGGACCAGTGACTGATATGAGGGAAACGGGTCTGGAGATAACTCAGTTAGTAAAGTGCTTGCTTCACAAACCCAAGGACTTCAATTTGATCCCTAATATCCACATAAAATTCTGGGCATGATGGCATGCTTATAATGCCAGTATGGGAGAGAGAGAGAGAGAGAGAGAGAGAGAGAGAGAGAGAGAGAGAGAGAGAGAGAGAGAGAGAGAGAGAGAGAGAGAGAGAGAGAGAGAGAGAGAGAGAGAG
>PVHP010023675.1:0-15297 GCA_004024765.1 Zapus hudsonius | reverse complement strand
GGTCAGCTCCAGCTAATGAGAGACTCTGTGTCAGAAAGAGGTAGATAGCATTCCTGAGAATGATACTTGAGGTTGTCCTCTGGCCTCCATATGCACGTGTGCATGTATACCTCTTCACACATATACAAACCTTGACACACACACACACACACACACACATGCATGCATGCATGCACACACTCACACAATAAAAAGGTTTAGTAACACTTCTAGTTGGCCAGGATGTTGGAAAAGAAGCGTGCAAGCATCTCACTTTTGCCAAGTGTCAAAATCACATAGACTTTGCCTTCTCAGTTAAAGGAACATTTCCAGTTTAACCTTGCATTAGCACTCTTTGGATTGTTCTTCTACAGCAAACCTTGAACACTTAGGAAAGCTATGGATATACATCTACATTCATGTAAACAAACATCTCTTTTTTTTTCTCCCCATGGCATTGTAATGAGAGTAAAAGACAGATTAGAGCCAACAGCACATTAACTCAAATAGTTAAATACAAGAATTTTCATATGGTGGAAAATTATGCAACTCTAAGAAAATTTGAAGGCACAATTATTAATGATGCTATGAAGAATGTCCAAAATGTACTCTTAAAGGGACAAAAAGAGAACCTCATAAATAGTGTATGACACCCCCTGCAATAATATTCATAGTAAAAGATGAGGTGTATAGAGGCAGCTTCCACAGGGCAATTTAAACAACTCTTCACAACCTACCTCTGGGGAAAGGGAATGGAGAATCCACTAATAAAACTTACATTTGACTAAAACACACACACACACACACACACACACACACACACACACACACACACACATTTGTACCAGAAGCACACAATACTTTTATTGATTTTAAATACTTTTTTTTTACATTTCACCTTCACCTTTTAGATAGTTTTAAAATATTTTTTGATCAAGAAATGTGCTACAAACCCAACCCAAAGACAGTTGTGTAGGCTTGTGAAAGAAAAAGAATGTGACCCTGGGCTTGAGGTTTCTTTAGTAAGAAAACACCTTTGGAAGGAAGTGAAAGATACCGCCCAGATGTTCAACCCTAGGAAGGGGACTTCCTGCTTATTTGCTAGTGGAGGTGTTCTTGTTCTTATAGGGGTAGGTGGAGAGAAAGTGTCAATTCCATGTCTATGAGACCTAAAAAAATGCAGAACATAGACCACTGTGCAGTAGTGCCCTTTCGAGAATGTATCAGGGGCACACCAGCCAGGCCCTGTTAATGTCACCCTAATTTCAGCAGCTACTCCTTGGATAGTTTCCTGTAAATATACACAAGTCTTTACATTTTGGGGAACCATTTTATATTTTTTAATGGGATAGAGTAGCTGCTCCTGAGATCATATAGGGGTAGGTATGTGTGTGTGTGTTCAAATATTCGTGTGTGGAGTTTCTTCATGTAGAATCTGGGGTGAGTCTGGAGTAGTATATACAGGGGCTCTGTTTTGTTAATTTTGTATCAGTTTCATTCTGTTAGTTTCTTCTTGGTCCACACCCCCACCACCACCACATAAGGGTGACTGTAGGCAGTCGGCATCCCACCTATTGGTGAAGAAGTGAGACACATAGCAAGGTAAGAAAAAGGTCCCAAGCTCTCAGCAGGGTGGCTTCAGGCCTGGTGCCCCTGCAGGGGAGGAGCTGTGGTTTGCTAGGGTTTCATCATCTCTGGCCAACCGTTTATGTGGAAGTAACTTTCCACTGACTTCTCCTAGGCGTCCCTCGAGTGAATGCCAATGAGGTGCTAAGGTGGCATGCTGTAAGGGAGGAACTCACATGAGTGGTGGATAGTGTAGATCTGGAAATGCAGATAAGTCTTTAGGGAAAGGGTGCCGTCTTCCCTCTTTTCCAGCCTCTGGCCCATAATCCATTGTTATTCCTCCTTTGTTGTCTTGTGTGCCGAACTGTATGAACAATGAAAAGGAGACCAAGGTGTTGAGGAAGGAGGTAGAGCATATTCTTAGCCTTGATGCTCTTGTCACATTTGCCAACAGCCTGTTTCTCACATGAATTATGCCTGTTCCATAGAATAGAAGTAGAGATGAGAAGATTCACACACTTGCTAGACATTCAACACTCACCAGGACCGCTGGCATAGTTTGTGATGCTTCTGAAGAAAAAAAATAGTATAAGCATGGTCCTAGATATTCTCACTAGTTGGGGCCTTGTTTTTTCACCTCCTGTTAGGATGGGTCTTCTTGATGGTAGGCCAGATCATAGGTCTATGCCTCCAACATATAGAGTGTGCTTTGGTTCCCTGAGAGTGCCAGACCAGGCTTAGAGGAAAGTTATCTATGTTCTCTTCCCTCTTCCAACATTCACCATCATACCCTGATGGATGTCCATACTTAACCAATAACAAATTATAATGATTTGTCACATAATGTTATAATGGAATTTCAAAGAAATAGGTGATCACTGTGTAGTTTATCAGATGTGGTAGTTGCACCATACTTACATTGAAAAATTATCTTATTTAGCTGAAATTGTAATTGAGTGAACCATTCTATAGCATGTGTAGTAACCTACTCTGAAAGGGAAAACTTCGATTACTTAGCAAATTTCATTGCTACTTCAGTAGTCTATCCATGCAAATTTACCCAAACACTGACACACATGCACATACATGCAAATCTCCTTTAAGCAGTTAGTTCTTTCCATCCCTGGCCCAGCTAGAATGGGGAAAGGAGAAGAAGGAAGGGAGTGGGATAGGGAGTAAAGTGAGGTAAAAAAGAGAGAGGGAAAAGAAAGAGAAAGAAAGTTGTGCCCAAGAAAGAAACCAGAGGAGATGTATGTGTATGGAATAAACATGTGAGCAACAAGCTACAAAAGCAATTAGAAGCCACCAACTTGATCAAGGAGCCAAAGCCTGCGCACTCAGCAGGCTGTGTTCAGACAAGATAAGCCTGTGGTGTTCTCTTTTCTTTCAACTTTTTTAGAAGAGATTTCATGTAGCTCAGGCTGTTCTCCAACTCACTATGTAGCTGAGGATGATCTTGAACTTGCCTCTACCACCTGAGTGCTAGAATTACAGGCATATATCACCACACCCACTTTACACAGTCCTAGGGATCAAACCAGGGCTTCATGCATGATAGGCAAACACTCCACCAATTGAGTTACATCCTCAGTGCTGAGCCTGTGGTATTCTTGTTGCCACCTAAAGGCGAAGTTCAGAATGAGGAGTGAAACTACACCCCGTGCCTCCTGGGGATGTAACAGCTTCAGGATTCCTGAATTCTCCATGGTCTCATTCAGCAGAAAATTCCTGAGAGACCACTATGGGCCAGGCTCAGATAGCTCTAACAAAACAGCATTGTCTCTTTCCTTTATGGACTCTTATGGTCAAGGTGATTGAGGTTTATTTACATAAAATAAAAAGCCATCATTTTAACTGTATGTTCAATGAGTGTTGAAAACCATGTGTACCCACATAATCTCCATCCCAAATAAGATGTAAAATATTTAGATCACCCCAGAAACTTCCCCACCTCTCAGCCATTTTAGAGGCGTGTGCTTTATATGTTGACAATGTTGGGTGTGTAATGTGGTGACACCCTGAGGCAGGATGCAGTTGCCACACTCCTGTCCCTTGGAAAGTCTTCTGTGGTCACAGCTATAACATTTGTTTCAATTGCTAGAACCTTGTCTTCTCACCCTGCTGAGCTGGGTCACCTCAATGGTGGCCCAGAATAAATGATGCTTGAACTCTGAATTAGGAAGGCTGGGAAGTCTTGTGAATCTAGAGAGCTTCTCTTCAAAAACAGGTACAGATATGAGTCTGCTTCTCCCTTACCTGTGTCTTCAAGTTTCCCATATTTGGCCTGAGATCCTGTTTGTTAGTTGCCATGTGGCACAGAAAGCCCATATGCCCTTCTTTAAAGGCTGAGGATATAGTTCTGTTGCTGGAGTGCTTCCCTAGCATGCACAAGCTCCTGGGTTCAATTCCCATCACCTTATAAACTGGGCATGGTGGATTATGTTTATAATCCCACATTTGAAAGGTAACGGCAGGTAGTGCAGAAGTGTAAGGTCATCCTCAGCTATATCTTTCTAGGCTTTAGGGAAGATATAAGGATTGGACACCACCCGTGGTCCATGGTGTCTTCAATCAATCTTGGGAATAGGTATATAGGAATGGTAATAGTATAATTGATTTAGATATAGACCTGTGAGCTTAACTGTCATTGTAGAAAACTCAGAGGACATTTGCAGCTTGCTTACTGTGTGCTGGAAGCTAGTGTGGGCATTTCTTGTTTGACCTTCAGAAGAGGGTGACACAGTGATTCAGGTTGCAGGGAAGAAAACTGGAATACCTCACTCATCCATGCTGGTGAATGGGAGCTGGGACTTGAATTCTAGCAGTTGGGTTGGAGATGTCTTATACCCCTGCCTCCAACCTAGTTTGAACAAACTATCTTGGAGCTATTTGAAAATTAATTTTCTTTCTGCCTTTGTTTTTTAAATTGCACTGTTTGTTTCCTCCACACTTTCCAATTGTTATTATGATTATGTGACATAATTATATGCAAGGAACACAAATAGAGAATTGATTATGCCTCTAAAAATTCAAAGGGAATATTTGGGGAAAAATCAAATTGAGAAATGGCTGGGTTTATGGTCAGTAACATCTGTTCTTTTTAGGAAGTTCAATTGGTTTATTATTTTTTAACTTCCTTAAGTGAGTTTACTTCCTGAAGGTTAGGACTTTGGTTGCTGTGTGCTCAAAGGCATAGTCTGTATGGGATGGACCATATCACAAATCAGGCCTAGGAGCCTAGGGAAGATGGCTCAGTAAATAAAGTGCTTGCCATGCAAATGTGGGGACCAGAGTTTGGATCCCCAGCACTCACTTAACACCAGACTCAGCAGGGAACATCTGTAATCCCTGGAAGTTTGTGGAAGCTGACTGCAAGCAAGGTGAAAGGTGAGAACCAATACCTAAAGTCATCCTTTGACCTCCATGTGTGCACTAATGCACCAATGTAACACACACACACACACACACACACACACACACACACACACACACACATACACACACATACAATTTAAAACCAAAAAAAAAAAGCCACCCAGGACAGTCCTGATGTCCTTTCAAACAAAAGGGCAGGCCAGGAAGTATGACTAGTTTTACTCTTCTTCCCCATTCTATATTCCTGGAGTACAGGCCAAACTCCATTGCACTTGCCTGGAGCATGTTCCCTCACGCCCATTTCCCTGCTTTTACTCTGTGAGTCTCCATGACTAGGCTGCTGTTCCTGTTTCGACTGGCTGGAAGGGGCCCTTGCTCTGCACTACAGGACTACCTCCCTTAGCTGCAAGCTTGTCACTTGCTGCATCTGAACTTCTCCGCACTCCTCAGTACTAGCAGCATAAAGTTCAAGGGCTTGCCTGCCAGCATTTGCAGCTATACTATCTGCCTGCAAGCTTCTGCTTCCTCCAACTAACCCACGCTGTGGCCACATGAGTTTCTAGTTTCTTCCTCTATTCGCCCCTGCTTCTGCACTGTTCTCTTGAGTAGAATCTTGATTTCTACTTCCCAACAGCTTGCAAGACAGCCATTGTGATGCTGCTATTAAGATAGAGGCTTTGGAGCCAGACTACCAGGTTGTGGATGGTAACTGCTTTGGAATGACTTCCTGGGTGTGCCACCTATGTAGTGGCCTCGGCACTAAGCTCAGGAAGGCCCAAGGCATGATTTCACATTCTCCTGCTGACATCTTGAAATTTTAAAATATTTTTTGGTGGGGTGTGATGCTGGGAATGGAGCCATACTTTCAACATGCTAGGCACTCTGCCACAGATGGACATCTTCAGTCCCATCTTTTTTTTTTTTTATTTTTTGTGAGACAGGGCCTTGTTGGCCTCCAGCCCATACTTCCCAAATGCTGTGATTGCAAGTGTATGCTACAACACATGCTTTATGCCGTGCTGGGGATCTAATCCAGGACCTTGTGCATTCTGAACCAGCAGTTTACCAAATGGGTTACATTCCCAGGTCCCCTTAATCATTTTGTAACACAGGTACTGGGATCACAAATGCTACAGCTCTTTCTGATTCTGATACTGACAAGCTATAGAACTGTGATGATAACAGAAGGGGGCTTAGAACAGGGGAAGGTGCACTACACTTGAAGTGGTCAATGGAAAGGGTTCCCAGCATCCTTATCGTGTTCATTCTTGTTTTGTCTTTGGACTTGTTGTTTTGTTTGGTGACAGGATCTTACTCTGTAGCCCAAGCTGGACTGGAGCTGGCTGTGCAACCCAAGCTGGCCTCAGCCTCTTAAGTTCTGGAATTCCAGCCCCAGAGCCTGCTCCTGTCACCTTCATTTTACACAGCAGGAAACAGAAGCTCTGTGAGTTGATTCTGGCCCACAGTTGTCACATGACAGAAAGAGTGACATGAGTCACTTTCACTTCCCATGAGAATGTGAACTTTCATGTGTAGCCCTGCCTCCTCTTAGCACGTGGTTACATCTGCTCTCAGTGTATTGTGTGGCAGTGCACAAAGCCTGCTCTTACCTCTATTGTTCCTTCCTCATGAGTCTTCACAAGCAACAAGCATAGGGCTAGTATTTCTCACATTTGATAAATGAGAAAAGTAAATAAGCAACTCACCTAAAAGCCTAAATCCAATTAGGAGCTTTGCTGGGACAAAGATGGCCCAGAAAAGCCTGAGGCTCTTAAAAGTCATATATCATGCCTGTCTCCTTTCCATCTGTACCAGCATCCTTCCTCATCTGCAGAAGACACTAGCTGAGGCACGCTGCTATCTTGGGGGAGTCCACTTCTGCCAGCAAGTCTAGATCTTCCCCACAGGTCCCAGGATGCACAGTGCGGGAGCAGGAGATGCAGCATAGCTCAGAAAACTCCCAAGAGTCGCTTTGAATTACTTGGCAGTGCTGACAGCTCAGTACCAGACCCCTGGAACTGAGGAAATGCATCCCTATCACTTTGGGCAGTTCTGCTTATCCCTTTGTTTCTTCCCTCACACATGCCTTCTGAATCCTGCTCTTTTGCTCTGCTCTGGGAACTGTGTGGGTGGAAAGTGACACAAAAGGAACCAGCACATTCTTCTCCTCCTTAGGGATTAGAGAAAAGACTGGCATGTGTATTGAGAATCACAATTACAGAGTAAGTGCTGAAAACCAGGCATTATGGGAACTTAGGGAGAGAAAGCAGAAACCCAGACAGGGCTCCTCTGGGAGATAGGATGCGAGCTGGTGCATGAGGGATGAGGAGGCCTGATGGCCAGTCCCACCAGGACAGTTTCCTAAAAAAATCACAATAAACAGAGCAGCATAAACAACACATGTGTGTCATCTTACTGTTCTGAAAGTCACGGGCTCACTGGGTCCTAATGAGGGTTCTGGAGGCCATGGAGCTTGCTTTGGGCAATGGAGGAGAATTGGCTTTCTTGTAGCTCTGGCTTTTTGAGGCCATTCATATTCTCAGGCTAAGCCCCCCTTTGTTGTGAAAGCCAGCAACATGGCACCTCTCTCTCTCTCTCTCTCTCTCTCTCTCTCTCTCTCTCTCTCTCTCTCTCTCTCTTTCTCTCTCTCTCTCTCTCTCTCTTTCTCTCTCTCTGTCTCTCTCTGATTCTGTTCTCTCTCCCACTTTGAAGGCTCTCTTCCATTTCAGTGGGCCCACGAGGATAATCCAAAACAATCTCACAGGGTTGGGAAGATGGCTCAGTAAGAACTCTAGCTGTGCAAGCATGAGGACCCGAATTCACTTCCCAGCACCCACATTAAACAAACAAACAAGCAAACAAGTGTGAAGGGCATGGTTACAGATGCCCCTGCTGAAGAGGTTGGAGACAGGAGAGTCACTGGGGCTCCCTGGCCAGCCATCTAAGCAGGGTCAGGGAGAGATTTGTCTCAGAGAAATAAGGCAGAAGAGCCATCAAGGAGGACACCTGATATTTTCCTCTGGTCTTTACATTCATGCACAAGCCAAATTTGCATCTGCACACACACACACAGAGAGCACATACTATAGGCACACCAAAAATACTTTTTTAAAAGGAACAATCCCTGATTCTTGCTTGCTTTTGTTTTGAAACAGGGTCTGGCTTATGCACCTCAGGCTGGTGGTCAAACTCCTGATCCTCCCACCTTTGATTTCTGGATGGTGCCACCACATCTGGACCCAAGATCCCCATTTTAATATCAGCTGGCTGGTAACTTTAATTCCACCTGCTACCTAATTTTCTTTATGCTTTATAACCAAACATACAGGTTTCAGGGATTAAGATGCACATACTGTATCATTTGGGACTGAGGGAGTTTTACCTAGGGTTCCATCCAGGCATATTCAACCTACTAAATGCATCCCAAGATAGCTATGAATGTGGCTCAATACATTTGTAGATGACAAATTCATGTCACCATGTCAAAAAGATGGACACTCCCAATAAGGGTTCCTTCCCACCCCACCAACCAAATTGCTAAACTTTTAAGATCCCACGCAGGATTAGCCCACTCATTTAAGAAAAACCACACTCCTAGGAAACACCATCTGTCTTTGAGATGTAGTGTTAGTCTAACTGAGCAGGAAAACTCTGGAACTTAATAACATTTTGGACTCTACCCACCATGTCACAGGTGATTGAGGAAACATTTTTACATATGTGGAAATGGCATTTTTGTCAGGCTCACCTGACTCACTGCTGTGAGTTGTGTTGGAAGCCTTCCATGCCACATCTGGGCAGCACACGAAGACCTTACATTCTCCACCATCAGCTGCCAAGGTTTAAAAGGAATCAATGTAAACAAATTGTCAGGTCCCGCAAAAGTCAAAGTGCCTCCTGACTTCTTTTCAGACAACCTGGAAGTGTTTGAAGGCAATCAAAGAAAAGTGCTTCTTTCAGAAACAATGTAACTATCAGGCTGATCTTTGGGAACAGTATTGTGTGGCGATTTGAGAGATAGAAAAATGACATATTAATCAGGCTCCTAGTTTTGTTTTGTTTTGTTTTGTTTTTTTTTTAAATCCCGACTTAACATTGTCTAATTACGTTTTGTGTTTTATCTTCAATGTGCCCAAGGCTTAAAGAATCTAAGTGTTAGTAGGTGAGAGAATTTAATGTATCTGGGAGCCACTATTGCACACCTGGTAGTGGTTCTCAGCCTTGCCCTTGGCTGCACATGGAAGCCATCTGGGAACTTCTGAGAATGCCAACTGCCCAGGAGACATGGGGCCCAGGTTGCCAGAACCTGGAGCCAGAGGGCACCTGCTGCACGGGGAGAGCGGATTAAACCTCCCCAGGCAGCCAAGGTGAGACCCACCAGAGCCCCCGGGTCCTTCACTCCTGCTCCGTGCCTCCTTTCCTTGAGTTGTATTGTTGTATTGTCGTAGAGTGTTTGCACCGTATTTAGTTACCATGGAGGCCCTGGCTCACCTGGGAGGTCTCAGGATTCCAGGTGGGGTTTCAAAGAACAAAGATTCCCCACATCAGAAAACCGGTTCTCCCAGCCTCCAGTCACCGAGAGTGACATCACCAGGAACCAATAGAAAACGTACATTTGACTTTCCCTAGTTAGGTCAGAATTGGTTTAACCCAGACATTGTTGAGCAGACTTCATAAGGCGAGGTTCCCAAACAGCGCTCTTTTTAGGAGTGCATTCCGATTCACAGTCGATTTGGCCTCTTACGAGTAGGTTTTCTTCGTTTCCCCACAGTTGCTCTGCGCCTGTGGTCGAGGAGCTGAATTCCCAGGCAGGTGAGGGACAGTGTCTTAGAGTAAACAATGAAAACACCACATGGCTAAGGCTCTCGTAGGCCTTTGCTGTCATCTACTGGTGGAGTTTGGTATCGACTCTTGAGATGGGGGGCCTGGGTTTATAAAGCATGGCTGGCTATTTTCTCCACCCATTCTGTAGGCTAAAGGAGACCCCTTCAAGACACGAAACCAGAGAGACACACTCATAATGTACCTTATCTTTGGGTCATGTTCATGCGAATGTTGTCTTTGTTATAGGGTTTCACTGTGTAACCCTGCCTAGCCTGGAATTTACTATGTAAACCAGACAGGCTTTAAACTTTTGGTCATCTCTTCCTGCCTCTGTCTACAGAGATCTAGAATTACAGGGCTGTTCCACCAATCCCAACACACAAACTTTTAAATATATATTTTATTTATTCATTTACTTAGTTATGAGAGAGAGAGAGAGAGAGAGAGAGAGAGAGAGAGAGAGAGAGAGAGGGAGGGAGGGAGGGAGGGAGGGAGGGAGGGGGGTCAGGGCTTCTTGCAACTGCAAATAAACTCCAGACACATGGGCTACTTTTGTGAATCTGGCTTCACATGAGTACTGGGGAATCTAACTCAGGCTGACAGACTTTGCAAACAAGTACAAACTGCTGAGCCTTATCTCTAGCCCAGTAGACATGCATATTTTAAAATTATTTTTTGACAATTTTATACATGTATATGACCATTTTGATCACATTTACCCCTATTAACTTCTCACTTCCACCGAACCCCTTTTTCTGCCCAACTTGCCTTCCTACTTGATTCTTTTTTATTCTGTTTTGTGATACACAGTTTATTAGGGTTTCTTGCATGAGCATGGGGTGAGAGGGTGTTATTTACTGGATCATGTGCAACTTACCTGTGGCTCTAGGCATACCACTAAAGAAAGTGCCTTCCCTCCCCCAGCAACCATTAATTGCCAATTACGGAGGGAGAGGTGGGGCTCATGAACCCCTCCCCAAAGGTAGCTAAACCCAATCCTGAGCAGATGACCATAGCTTCTGTGTGTTTTTTCCTAGGGCAGCTTTGTCAAGTCCTGAAGATATTTTGCAACATCTACCCATTTCTCTGTGTCTTACATTCTGTCTACTCCTCTTCTGCAGTGTCCCCTGCACTTTGGAGGTAGTGATACAGATGACTCATTTAGAACAGAACACTCAATGGTCTCTTTTGTACAGCATTTTGACCAGCTGCGTGTCTTTACATTAACTGCCACTCTTACAAAAAGAAGCTTGTCTGGCCAAGGTTGAGAGCATGGTATGAATAACATGAATTATAAATAAACTTTCATGCACTGTAATCAGAAAATTATGACTAGTTGTTCGGATTTGTGATTAAATTAAAACTTCTGGCCAATGGGTGCTCAATAGGTTCAAGGAGTGGAAGGACTAGAGAAGACAGCTGCTCTAAGCGCTGTTCAGTAGGTCTTCAGATCATCCTCTCAACAGGCCCTGTGCATTGCTCAGACAGATGTCCTTAGAAATGTGCTTATTTGGTTATAGGAGATGGCTCTCAGGAAAGAAACCATGGAAACGACTAGGAAGGTTAATGCAGGCATCTTTAATATACTAATTACATCAGATCACTTTCTGGAATTTGACAAAATACACACTTATGAAACAATTGCTAATTGAGGTGATTGTGCCTGGTACACTGTGGGAATCCAGATCTGTGTAAACTGTGGTCCCTTGTTCAAGGAATTTGCTGTCTTGTTGGACAGAGACACAAATCTACTTACTATGAACACAAACATGCCAAGCTAAAAGGAGCACAGTGCCATCTAACATGGAGCTAGAAATAGCGGACTTTGAATGAGGCACTTGGGTGGTGCTATCAGCAGTGCGTTCCTCATGCAGCAGCACTTGGGTTCCTTGTCAGGTGGGGTCCAGAGTGTGTCTTGACAAACTCTTCAGGAGATGCAGGCCAAGGATTGAGAGCCACCAATTTAAAAGAGAAAGTGATGCAGAAGAGAAAGAGGCTCCAAAGAGTTTTAATAATTTAAGGATAGAAGGAAGGCATTTATACACACCTTGGGGTTCTTATTTTATATTTTATCTCTCTCTCTCTCGGTGTGTGTGTGTGTGTGTGTGTGTGTGTGTGTGTGTGTGTCTGTCTGTGTGTGTCTGTGTGTGTCTGTGTGTGTCTGTGTGTGTCCACATGTGCCACAGCAGGCATGCCAGAGGACAACATATCCCATGTTTGGGGCAAGGTCTCTTGTCCAATGCTATGATGGCTAAGCTGTCTGCTCTGCCTCCCATTAACTCATTTCATAGGCATTCTGGGATTGCAGAATTTATTTGGCATTAGGTGGGTTCTGGGAAAGCAAACACATGTCGTGATTATAATGGGCTGCAATGGCCAGATGAGCAAATGGTAGTGACCACAGCAGTGCAAGAGCAACAGAAATTAGTTGGAGAAGTAAGTATTCATAAGACTGAATCACAGCAGGGACTAATGGTGCATGCTGGGAGTTTGAGGCCAACCTTGGGCTACAGAATGAGTTCCAGGTCATCTTGGGCTAGAGTAAGACCCTACCTCAGAAAGAAAAAGAATGAATCACATATAAACACCAGTGGCCTTCTCATATTCTCTTCTCTAGTCAAACTAGCTGTTTTGGAAGAAAGAGGTGCATAGCCTTCTTATGTTGTTCCACAATTGTAAAGGCAAACATAAACAACTCTTCATAACCTATAGCCATCAGATACAGACTTGGGGTCTAAGAATTATGTAGTTTGTGGGTATATGCAATACATATACAGCTTTTTACACCTGCAATCAGGAAGCAGAGAGTGATGAGTGCTGGTGTTCAGCTCAATTTCTCCTTTTTATTTAGTCCACTACCTCAGCTTATGGGATGGTGTTCCTTACAGTTAGGGTGGGTGAATCTTTGCCTTTATACTTGGGAAAAAGCACAAGAGGGCTGTGTGTTTCTTTCCCCAAAAGTGGCTAGTTGAACTAAAAGAGAACATTTAGTTTAAAATACTAAACAGGCCAAGGTTACAAAGTCCCACTTTAAAATATCTCACCATCCCCTCAAAGTCACTATGTCAAAATACAAGACAAGTTCTTCCTGGGCTTCTGTTTCTCTAGTTAACTCCTTGCTTCTTTTCACTCCTGGTTAAAACCTTCATCTTCATGCTTATCTTGAACCCTTCCCAAGCTTTGCTTTACTAGACCAGTCCGTCTCCATGATGTGTGAGGTTTTGCCCCTGTGATGGTTAATCTTGGCTATCAACTTGGCTGGATTTAGAAATGCCTGGGAGACACACTTCTCAGCCTGTCTCTGAGGGTGTTTTCAGAGATTGAATTGAAGACCCATCCTAACTGTGGGTGCCAACATTCCATGGGCTGGGGGACAGATTAAACAAAAAGGAGAAACTGAGCTTGGCACTAGTATTCATCTTTCTGCTTCATATTTCTGCTGTTGTGCCTACCTGCCATGACTATAGCTTCAAACTATGAGCCAAAATCTTTCATTCCTTAAATTGTGTTCATTAGGCATTTAATTGTAGAAACAAGAAAAATAACTAATTCAGTCGCATGATTTCTTTTTAATTTTTTTTTTTACTTTTTATATTTTTAAGGTAGGGTCTTGCTCTAGTCCAGGTTGATCTGGAATTCACTATGTGGTCTCAGTGTGGCCTCAAACTCATGGCAATCCTCCTACCTCTGTCTCTGGAGTGCATAATGTGTTTTTTCCATATTTTTTATTGTCCATAATGAATTACATTGTTTAGTGGCCAAAAATGAGTTGTTATCCCCAATTCCTCATTGCCCCCCTCCCCATCCCCTGTCAGCTGGATATCCTCCTCCGTGGGCTGTCTGGATCAGTCTTTGTGGTAGGGGACCATGGAGAGCATAGTATTCAGCCAGGTTCTCCTGACCCAAGTGTGTTGTTACTGAGGGGTGCCATGCCTCTGATAATCTCCCCCACCACGGCTCTCACAATCTTTCTGCCCTTCTACCACGCAGTTCCCTGAGTTTTGGTGGATGAGTATTAAGGCTGCTTTAATATTGTAAGCTTAGGGGTTTTTGTGTTGAGAATCGTTGGTTTCTGTCTCACTGGCGTATCCTGTGTTGATTGAATGGCTGTGGCTGTGGGTCCCTTGTTCATCCTGTCATTCTCTGCAGGGTTCCATATGGATCCTCCATGATATGACTGTGGTGGCTCATCTCTTGCCAGGATCTCAGCTTTCTGCCTGTGGTCGGTTGGTAGGGTTATATGGGCCACAGCTCTCTCGCTGCATCCTGAAAAATACAAACAGAATCTCCATCAGAGAGTGAGATCAGTATAGGTTAACAAATATACACCATTCTGGATTACCTAGATTCTATTTTTAGTAGCCTCCCCGTCAGTCACTCGCATAGTGCATCTTTTCTTGGGAGCCCAAGAATACAAGATCCTGTGCCTGTCGCCCTGAATCCCCAGTTCCAGTCAAGGGCTCCCCCTCCCTAAGTAGAATATTTGGCCAAATTTAAAAGCTGTTGATTGTCTCCCCCAGGCCCAGGCTCCTCCATTGCACAAGTGCTCCTTTCTTGGTTTGCTGTTCTCTCCCAGTAGGAGGTGTGGTCAGCCTACTCATGGCCCCAGACTGGGTTTCATGCCAGTGGTCTCTGTTTACTCCAGCTGTCGTTGATCTCCTTCCCCTGGCAGCTTGTGTAGTGCCTTCCAGCACTGCACTAACTGCCATCTGGGGGCTGGTTACCATTCCACACCTCGAAGGGTCTCTTGATGCTGATTGATGGCATTCTGTGGTTTCTTTAGCAACTGGGTTTTGCCTCAAGCCTGGGGAGAGCGTTCAAGGGCTTTGACAGAATTCTGGCTTGTTTTTGGAACCTCATGGGTCACTTTGGTCAACAGCTCAGTGAGGGAAGGAACCGGTGGCCGGGACCAGGGCTTATCAGACTGATCAATTATTCACATGCTTAGACTCTCTCCCCTACTACTCATGGAACCTCTTGCCAGTCGATGCTCACTACCTGCTCTATAGGTTACATTATGCTCATGAGAATTTTATGTTTTTGAACCTAATTTGGTTTAGCCTCATGCTTAAGCCATTCCCCTGCCCTCTTCCCTTATACCTCATTCATAACCTCTCACTTCTTTCTACTAGTCTGCATAGAGAAAACAGTTATCCTGGTTCAGGACCACAAATGAGGGAGAGTATGTGGCGTTCAATTCTCTGTTCTTTTGAGTGTTCGTTTAGTAAGATCTGGTCCAAGTCAGACCATTTTTTCCTAAATTTTGATATGTCATTTTTCCTTTCAGCTGAGTATAATTCCATCATGTAAATATACCACAGTTTTGCTGTCCATTCCTCCATGGACGGGCATTTGGGTTGATTCCAATTCTCGGCTATTATGAATTGAGCTGCTATAAATATAGTTGTACAAAATTTTTCTGCATTGAGATGTGACATCTTACGGGTAGAAGCCTAGTAGAGGGATACCTGGGTCCAGTGGTAGTTCTATGTCCATTCTGTCTAGGAGTCTCCACACTGCTTTCCATAGCAGTTGAACAAGTTTACAATCCCA
>PVHP010023674.1:0-27162 GCA_004024765.1 Zapus hudsonius | reverse complement strand
AAGCTCAGGACATGACGTCACACTCTCTACCCTTCTCCCCACACCTGTCCCAGGTACCCTCCATCCTGGGAGTGGGACCCTGTAAGCTCAGGACATGACGTCACACTCTCTACCCTTCTCCCCACACCTGTCCCAGGTACCCTCCATCCTGGGAGTGGGACCCTGTAAGCTCAGGACATGACGTCACACTCTCTACCCTCTCCCCCACACCACCCTCCTCTTTCTGTCGGGCAATAGCAGACTCTCATGTCTCCTCTCCCACGAAGGTTTGGCTCACTTTAGAGTATACTCTCATTGGATATCAAGACATCTATAAACAAAGCGTGGACTTGAAAAACATGTAATCCAACTTGGGCATGTGGAATTGTAGCAGAGTTACTCACTGTTAATATATTTCTTTGTAATTACTGAGTGTGCTCCTCTTGGGGACCCTTAGCCTTGCAGATTGCCTTTGACACAGACCATAGACAGTGGCTCCATTGTGACCTTCTGTCTTGCTCTCAGCTGACCACAGCAGAGCTATTCTTGCCATATCGCTCACCGTATAATTACTTACTTAAAAAGAGCCAAGTAGTCTTTGACCATGACCCTTGGGTCACTGTGGATCAGAAAACCTCTGAGGCCTGTTGAGTTAGGGACAGACTTGTTGGGAACAAGGTGACCAGCCTGTGTCCTGGGCATGCCTGGTGATATCTGGGCATGGACAGAGCAGGGGCATTGGCCTCGCACTGTGCGAGGTCACTCATGAGCTTAACAGAGCAGGTGTGGGCAGGGTGCAGGGTGACTTCTGCTGTCAAGTGTGGCCCTCTCAGTTCAAACCGACCCCAGTCTCTTGATCCTCCCCAGAGCTCGTGGTGTTCTTCCCTGTGTGCTCGGAACACTCTCGGGTCCTTCCCAAACCGTGACATCCATGGCTTCCCATCTGTTTTCCTGTCCCTCGTCTGTCTACTATGCTTGAATAAGACCAAAGGGAAAAGCTCTGGTGTGTCTGTGTTGAGGGAAAGTACTTGTCATGAATGGGGGACTTGTTCAAGCCACAACTTGGGTGCACCTGTGGGTGTTTGACGGAGTGGCAAAGCCAGCCTCCAAAGGTCACATGGTCTGATTCCACTTATTTAACACTCTTGAAATGACAGAAGGAGAAAAGACCTGTGGTTTCCAGAGGGGGAGTGTGGCTGGCTATCCAGGGGCTGCACGAGGGAGATCTCTGGCATGGACGAAGTCTGTATTTTGAGCATAGCACTAGCTATGTGAACCTATTATATGCAGTTACACAGCCAGTCTGCCAGTTCAAATGACGGGCTCTTTATGGAAGATGTAACCAGTGAGGGAAGCTGAGGGAAGGTTGTCTGGAATCTGTGCATGCTATTTGTAACTTTTTGCATCTCTAATTACTTATAAATAAATAAATATTTGTCTTTAAAAATAATATGCACAATATTTATGCACATAATAACATATGAGCAAGATAATTATGCTTAATGAAAGAAGCCAGTTGAGAAAGAATACAAGGGAAAGCATGGATGAATTGCATCAAAGCTAAAACTCTGTGTGTGTGTGTGTGTGTGTGTGTGTGTTCACAAGGTCACAAGCGCCAGCATGCTGAGCTATAGATTGAGCTCTGACCCTAATGTTTGCGAGGCTTGCACACTCTTGTGGGCACATAAGCACACTGGCTGGTGGCTCAGGCACACTTCGGTCAAGAAGTGTAAAGTGGCGTGAGGAAAGATGGCTCAGTGGGTAAAGTACTTGCTGTGAAAGCATGGGACCCGAGTTCAGGTCCCCAGAACCCACAGAAGAATGAAAGTGTGGTGCGCACCTGGGATCCCGCACTGGGGTTACAGCGCTGGTGGACATGGTGTTTCTAGAAGAATCGGTTGAGCTCCCAGTTCAGTGAGACCCTGTCTCATAGAAATAAGGTGGAGAGCAATTGAGAACTACACCTCACATTGACCTCTGACCTCCACACATCCCCACACGTGTGCAACATTGACCTCTGACCTCCACACATCCCCACACGTGTGCAATCCCCCCACATGAACACACATGTGCAGATATCACACACCAAGAAAATGTATAAAGTGAAATCCCACCTGCTCCCCGACCCCTCCCTCACTATGCATGTCCCCAGAGCCTCTGCCTGCCTCTCTCCTTCCCCCAGCACTGGGATTCAGGTGCACGCCACCCCTGGCTGTTTTAGAGATTGAACTCAGGTCGTCATGTGTGCAAGGCAAGCACCCTATAGACCATCTCCCGGCTCTCTCCCCAGCCCCAAACTAAGAACAGCTGTGTTCCAAAGACACCATGAAGAAAGCAAAGACACTCATCCTCCCCCAGGCCCCGCCTCCCTCTCCTTGGTCCTAGCACCCATTGTTTGGAGACTTTCTTGGGTCCCATGTGAGGTTCTCTTGGGAAGGCCTGGATTCCCTCCTGGGGAGGGCGGTCTGGCCATTGGCCCACTCTGAGGGAATGGCACATTTTGCCACTCTGGCTCAGGAACCGCTCACGTGCCCTTTCTGCCCCTTGCCTCTAGCTCTGCTCTATGCCACCATCTTTGGGAATGTGACGACCATTTTCCAGCAGATGTACGCCAACACCAACAGATACCACGAGATGCTCAACAGCGTCCGGGACTTCCTGAAGCTCTACCAGGTGCCCAAGGGGCTGAGCGAGCGGGTCATGGACTACATCGTGTCCACCTGGTCCATGTCCAGAGGCATCGACACGGAGAAGGTAATGCATGCCAGAAGCTGGGGCCACCCCTGGCTCCAATGATGGCAGGCTGGCCTCAGACTCACAGGTTCCTTCCTGCCCAAGGTTTGTGTTGTTTCCCTTGCCTCCTTGCTGAAGGACCAGCAGTGAAGAACCATTATTATTTTTTAAATCAAAGGCAAAGTGTCAGTTCTGAGGAGGGGACAGAAGTCCTCCTGCCTAGAACAGTTTCCCAAATTCGGATCAGACTTGAATCAGAGACGGGACAAGAGGGTGATGACTAGCTCCATTGATGGGTCCTTCTGCCCCAGGTTCCCAGAAGGCCCAACACTGTTACTGACATTGTCTTTATTCAAAATGTTGACATTTTGTTCATCCTGCCATTTTTAAAGAAATGAAATTTTTAAAAATGATTTTTAAAAGAAATGCCGCATTAATTATTATTTATCTTGATGACTAAGGTTTTTGTTTTCTCCTTAAATGATATGACGGATGTGGTGGTGCACACCTATAATCCCTACACTTTGGAGACTGAGCTAGGAAGATTACCTATCTAAGGCTAGCCTGGGCTACATGGCAAGAGCTCATCTGGAAAAGAACAAAGAGAACCGATATTGTTGCACTTGTCTCCTGCACGACTGTCCTTTGCCAAGTTTTCCGTGGGCTTCACACCAACCTTGGGAGGGCGAGGCTGTGATCTGCACTGAACAGAGGCCAATTCCTTGTGCTGACTTCTTCTGGTCCTGGAGGAACCGGGGGACAAAGCTGGAGCTGAGCCCTGTTTTGCCCGGGCTTCAAAGCCTGCTCTCTTCCAACTATCCCTCCACCCTCGTTTACACGTAAAGGATGTTCTGGAAGGAAGAAGGCTGGGGCCAAATGAAGTTGTTCCTTCTTCCCGGATGGGCAGGGCTGCACTCGGCCCCGGGCCATGCCAGCGCCTGCCCAGCCCTGCCTGCTGTTTCTGCTGCCCTGTGGCAACAAAGCCTGTTGGTATGTGGGTGCCTGGCAGCTGATGGAGCAGAAGGGAGCTTTGATGTCTGCCATAGAGCCCTCTTTCCAGAATACCTTTGTAAATCCCGCTGTCTGGGAAAAACCCTTCGAGGCCCCTGCAGGGCTGGGCTGGGCAGCAGCCAAGACTGCTGTCAGCATCTGACCTCCTGCCCCCTTCCTGCCATCTCGTGTTCCTCAAGGGCGTTGGGATTTGCCCCTTTGGTTCCTGATCCAGAGACTGAACTGTGGCAGCTCACAGCAGAGGGGAGCCTGGCCAGGGCAGCGGCTGCTGAGAGGCCAGCACTGTGTTCCCCGCTCCCTCTCTCTGCTCTCAGGTCAGAGGGGTCAGTGACTACTGGGGCCAGTTTCCCCAGTAACCAGCTGCTTGGAACCTTGTGCTCACTGTGTGTCTCTCTGAGCACAGATTTCTCTGTCTGTATTACACGAACGAGTATGGCTTTGAGGACTAGAGGACCACAGACGGGCTGTTTCTTGAGTCCAAGAATTTTGCAAGAGAAAGGAAAGAGGCTTCAGAAGGCCCAGTAAAGGGAAAGTGATGGTCTGAAGGCTTCTGGGGAGGGGCATCTTGCACTGTGAGGGAGGGCCTTTGACGGAAGGATTGTGACTCAGGGCTATAGGACAGGGGCCATTCCTTCCCTGGGTTTGGGTTTCATGGCCATTGGTTAGTGTTCTCTGGAATACCTGCAGAAACTCCTTCAGGAACTTAAAGTTGATTACCACATCCCCACCCAGGCCACAGAGGAGATCACATTCCTCACCTGTGTCTTGGGGAAGTGAGGCTTATCAGTGAGGATTCACAGACCTGGGTCCATCTGGGGGCCCATCACAGAGCTGTGGAGAGGGAGAGAGAGAGAGAGAGAGAGAGAGAGAGAGAGAGAGAGAGAGAGAGAGAGAGAGAGGCAGCTTTCTTAAAATATAACAGAATAGATGACACTTAAGACCACACGACCTCTACGGTCCTTTTCTCTGGTTCCAAGGAGGGATCTCCAAATGGCTCACTGCTGCTTTAATAACTTCCTAATGAGTGCCCGTGGGCATTGAGCCCTCACGTGTGCCAGGCACCTGCCTTTCAACGCAGTACACACCCGCACTCAAAGGAGAAGCTAGATGTGGTTCAAGTTCACACATGTGAGTGCTGAGGGCAGACTGATCCCAGGCTAGTCTTACCCTTGAGCCTACGCTGCCTGCCCTGGGAGGCTCCAGCCTGCACAGTGAAGATTACCCCTGGAGGCCCACAGGAAGGAAAGAAGATCTCAGAGCCAAGTTACCCAGGAAGGCTGTAACTCAGAGCTAAGCCCCTCCATCAGAGACTCCTAAGGCCCCTCCACCCACCCCAGGGTGGAGCCTGTGGACACACACCCGAAGAAATGACCACACTTAGAGGCCCATAGTGGACGAGTCCTCCTAATCAGATGCCCTCTCTCCTCGTACCATCCTGTCTCCTCTCCCCTGAATACAACATTGCCTCCATGCCAAGTCCTTAGTCACTGGTGGCCTCCACCTGCCAAGCCCAGCTCCACGGAGCCAGATATTTAAATGTGATCTCACCCAGAGAATTAATCTCCGTTCTGAACTGCCAGGCACCGCGTGAGCACCACATGTGTGCACCCATTCCCAGGAATCTGAACTTCTACGGAAGTCGTGCTTGTCACCAGCTTTGGGGGAGGGTGCCTACTTAGCACTGGCACAGGCTTTTGTCCTCACTGTCCCCTTGCTCCTGGAGAGGCACTCACTTCTGGGGCATCTTGCACACCCCACAGGAATGCCAAGGCACCCAGAATGAGAGGTGTTCCTTGTGGCAGGGTGTTGTCCCTGCTGTGTCTGGCAGGCGCAGCCTCCTTCAGCCCTGGGAGTCTGTGCTGGCAGCCAGCGTTCACAGGAGAAATCAAAGCACAGGGCAGTGAAGTCACATGGAGAGGCAGGAGCTGGTCTTTCTGTATCTACCCACTATCCCTCTCCATATGGGGCACAGGGCACTGGGGTGGATAGGAGTGAAGCCATCAAGGGTCAGGTGGGATCTTGAGGCTCAGGAGCTTCAGGTGCAGAGACTACTGTCTGAGGTTAAGCTAGGGGAGCAGGGGCTGGAAAGTTCCAGTACCACAGGAGAAGAATCCCCTAGACAGGGTTGACTTCATGCCTGTCATATGGTCACAGACTAGGACGGGAGAAATCATTATTCTGGAAGCTCTCCTGATTTCTCTGAGAAAGTCCACTTGAAGGGTTCTATTGTTACTTGATGCTTCTTGCAGAAGGAGCCATGAAATGATTTCTTACAGAAATTTAGTCCAGAGATATATTTCTCCCTAGAAAAGCTAGATACATTTTCCTTTGTTCGGAAAATGAGATTTTCATGGCCCGAACTTCCCATCGTGCTTTTAAAATAGTGCAAGTCAGGGCTAGGGATGTCAATCCCTGGGTAGAGCCCTTGCCTGGCATCTGCAAGGCCCCAGGTTCAACCCCCCAGTACCACAGGGAGAAAAACACTGCAAGTTCTAGTATTAGCACACTTATTTTGCAGGTCCGCCAGGAACACGTTGGTTATGGTTTCATGTGTGATGCCGAGTTACATAGGGTAAATTCCCAGCTCTGCCCCTTCCTCTCTCTGCAACTTTGGGCAGATTATACAGCTTTTCTGTGCCTAAGTTTCCTCTTCTGCGAGCTGATATCATGACAGCACATCAGAGAGGCTCTGAGGGAGCTGTGTTAGCTAACACATAACACTTACAAATAGAGTGTCAGCTCTCCTGGTTTCCCAGCCTTTCCCTCTACAGCTCTCGGACGCTTGCACCAAGCTTTACTCTGCTCAACATCCTGCTAGAGGAGTTGCAGAGAGCAGAGATTCTTGTCTACTTTGTTTTTCACTGTTACATCATCGGAGCCTAAACCGGTGAGTGAGCAGCATGCTGAGCTGTGCCCGGCACTCGGACGTGCCCAGCCTCTCCACGTAATCGCCCGTGGTCAGCGCAGCTGCAGAACGTGCCAGTTCTATGATCAAAGTCTGTTCTTCCGTCGATCTGGCCCTGCTGTGCTATGGGAGGTTAGGTCATGTTCCTCCCATCTAACTGTCATTTTGTGCCTGTTCAAAACCAATTTATTATGTATTTCAAAATAGCTAGAAAATAGTATTTTGAATGCTCTCAACACAAGGAAATGACGAATATTTGGAGGAGTGAATATGTCACTTTGATCACCACACCACATACATATGTCACAATATTCTGCACCCCTGAAATATCTATAGTTCTTTTGTTCCTTTTTCTGTGTTTTTTTTTTCTTTTGAGACAAAGTCTTGCTCATGTAGCCTAGGCTGGCCTTACATTGGAGCTGAGGATGGCTTTGAGCTTCTGCTGTGAGTCAAAGTGTGTGGCACTACATCTGGTCTGTGGCAGTGTTGGGGACAGAACCCAGGGCAAGCGCTTTACCAACTGAGCTATATCCCTAGCCCTTAAATATCTATGGTTTTTTGCATATCAGTTTATCTGTTCACTTGTGGCTGTCATCTGAACTTGGCCACTTTTCATTGGCCCCATTGTGGTATCCAATCCAAGCTCCCGCATCTGTCCCCTGTCTCCTGGGAGAGTTCCAATCTAAGCTTCCCAACCTGTCACCTGTCCCCTGTCCCTGGGAGAGTTCCAATCCAAACTCCCTGCACCTATCCCCTGGCCTCTGGGTGAGGATCTAATTGGGTTCCTGGGTGCTGCTCTTACCACCTTGAGTCAGCGCTCTCTAAGGACACTCCAGACTTCACTCATGTCAGCCTGCCGCCCTCCCAGATCCTCCACCATATGGACCATTTCAGGCCCTCAGAGCATGTGGGTTTGTTATCCTGCTGGAACATTCTACCTCCATATTCCTCTAAGAGGCAGTCCTGACACCTACTCAGACCTGTGCCCAGCACAGATTGTTCCAGAATGCCTGTTCCTCCATAGAGGGGAAGCACCATGAGGGCAGCAACTTGAGTTATAAGAACACAGCCTGGCCTCACGGGTATCACTTCTGCCCTTGGGGTGCTGAGGGAAGGAGGCCATGCTACAGGTCCTCACACTGTCTGTTTCTTGTCTGGCCAGGTCTTGCAGATATGTCCCAAGGACATGAGAGCCGACATCTGCGTGCACCTGAACCGCAAGGTGTTCAAGGAGCACCCTGCCTTCCGGCTGGCCAGCGACGGCTGTCTGCGGGCTCTGGCCATGGAGTTCCAGACAGTGCACTGCGCCCCGGGGGACCTCATCTACCACGCAGGAGAGAGTGTGGACAGCCTCTGCTTTGTGGTCTCGGGCTCCTTGGAGGTGATCCAGGATGACGAGGTGGTGGCCATCCTAGGTACGTGTTGTACGTGTCACAGGGCAGCTCCAGAGATCCCTCCCTAGGGCAGACCCGCTGCCAACATCCCCTCATCATCCATGAGCAGATACTCAGGAGCCTATTTTGTGCCCGTGCTGTTTGAGGCACTTGGGGCCTTCCAGTGACCCAGCGGGTTTTGTCCTCCAGGGGCTCAGGTCCAGGGGAAGAGCTGGAAAATGGCGGCTGCTGGGAGTAGAACAGGAGGGGCACCTATGCCAGTGAACAAGAGGAAGGTTTCCTGGAAGAAGTGGTTCCCAAGTGGAAGCTGAGAGGAGTTAATGCAAAGAGGTGGAAGAGGGGGTCCCCAGGAGGGGTGATAGCCTGTGTGATTCGTGTGGCAAGTCACTTGGTCACGTGGATCAAGATGGGCCACCTTGAGAGGTGGGTCTGGGAGAGACCTGGGCAGACGAGGGACATGGAGTTTCTTTGGGAGAGTCAGTGACAAGTTGATAAGATTTTACATGAGAAAGATCACAGGGCCCAGGGACATGGCTCAGTCAGTAAAGTGCTTGCCTGGCCAGCATGAGGACCTGAGTTTGACCCCTAGTATCCATGAAACAATGTCAGACGTGGGAGGCGAGGTGGTATTTATTATAATCCCAGTGCTGGGAAGGCAGAGACAAGTGGATATCTGGGGCTCACTGGACATTCAGTCCATCCTAATTGGTGGGTTCCAGGCTAATGAGAGACCTTTTCCCAAAAAGACATGAACAGTGTTCCTGAGGTTGTCCTCTGGCCCTGTCACACATGCGCACACCCAAACGCATACATGTAATAAAAACAAAAACGAAGAAAGACAGCAGAAGATTGGATTGAAAGGGAAGGTTGGGGACACGTCATCTAGGGACCAACCGAGCTAGTGGCAGAAGGAGCGAAGCAGATGACATCAGAGGCTCCCAAGGACATGCTTGCTGTGGGGGAGAGGAGGAGTCAGTGAGGACTGTGGGGTTTCTCATTTGGATCACTAGGGAAAGCCAGCACGTCACACGCAGTGACGGGGACAGTGGGAGGATTAGCACTGAACAAGTGCCCTTGGAGGGTGCCATCTGCCTTCGCGAGACCACAGCAGCCCTGCCTAGGGGCATGTCCCTTTGAGAGCCAAGCCATCCTCTTCAAAGTCAGCGTCATTTGTGGGCATCTGCTCAGTGCCCACCTTTAATGCACAGATCTTCACTTAACCACTACAGGTCGTCAGTGGTCTTTATGATCCTGTTTTTCGATGAGACAGCTACTTGCTGATGACAGCCAAGGGATCGGTAGCCCAGGGTCCCCCTGACTTCAAGGTGCTGGTAACCCGAGTCCCTCTGACTTGCATTACTGAAACCCTGCTAGTAACTGAAGAAACACGCTATCCTGAATGCTCCCAGCACTGCTAGACATGGCGGATGTGTGTTTTATGTTTCATGTATGCTTTCTTAGGAAATGGAGGCAGGGAGAGATTTGGTCACATTGAAGTTAGAATTAACATTCAAACTACACAGATGAGATATTTAAGTTTTATAATTTATTTGCGCGCGTGCGTGTGTGTATGTGTGTGTGTGTGTGTGTGTGTGTGTGTGTGTGTGTGTGAATGCCAGGGTCTCTTGCTGCTCAATTGGATGCCAGTCCAGCTTTGCATGGGTGGCTGGGAAACTGAGTCCTGGCTGGCAGGTTTTGCGTGCAAGTATCTCTAAGTACTGAGTCATCTCTCAACCCCAAGATGAGATTTTTAAAGCTATAACTTTGTTCCCATCTGGTATGGGAGTACATGAAATCTAACTTCCTTCCTGTTCCCGTAGCCTCTTGCCAGACTAGCACACGGCTCTCGGGAAGCCAAGGGTGACTTGCAGATCGTCAGAGGGAAGCTGGATTAGAGTCAGGGCGGGAGATGCATTCTGTCCTGTTTTCTGGGCACTGTGGTGTCCCTTGAGCTCTGAAGACCAGTGACTCTGCCCTTTGCCTCCTCATCACAGAGAAATGAGACTGGCTGGCACAGAAGCCCTGCTGCAGGAAGGTTAACGCCTTAGCTGAAGTGTACCTGAGGGAAGGAAAGGGCTCTTATCTCCATCTTTAATATCATGAAAGCCCTTGATAAAGAGACTCTTCCCTGCTGATAACCAGGATGCTTGCCCGGCTGTTACAGTAACTCAGGCTGCTGAGGCAGCCTTGGAATTTGAGCTGACCCTCTGGGGTCAGACAACTGTCACCCATTTCTGCACTGATAACTCTCCATCTTCCTTTCCAAGCAACCAAGCCTACGGCTCAGCACCATGCCCTGATGTATTCGTGCTCAGTGACCCACCACAGACACCTGCACCATTAGACTTGGTTTTGACATTGGGACTCAGGTCTGGTGTGATGATGAGCTGAGATTAGAAAGACAAGTGACACCCCCCCCAAACACACACACACACACACACACACACACACACACACACACACACACACACTGTCCTCATCTCCCCTCACGCTGGCTTATCATAGAGAAGCAGCCACAGTCTGGCTGCTTCCGCTGTGCACCTCCTCTGCCTCCAGCCCCCACCCCCACCCCGGGGTGGCACCCTGCTCCAGTTAGTAGTGTGACTGGCTCTGAAATCACTTAGTAGCTTTGGGCTCAGTGTCTGTTCTCAAGCTGTCTGGAATAGAACAAATACTCTCCTGTGTCCCCAGAGCCAGATTTGGTCCAAAAAGTGCATCCAAGCTTGATATCCCAAACAACCTGCCAAGAGGCTCTTATTCTATAAAAAGAAGTGACAAGTCCTTCGAGTCAACCTGGCTTTTGGGCCAAGAGGCAGAAGAGATTCTGAGCTGTTTGCTCCCTGGAGGCTTAAGAGTTTTGTTAAATTTTTTCCTCTCTTCTCAGAATAACTTCTGCTCAGTGGGCTGAAGTCAGTTTCCTTGCAAAGGGTTCAAGCACCCTGCAGGATTGAGGACTAGGCGGTCATTGTCTGTGGTACCTTTCAACTCAGTCTTCCTGAGCAGACAGACACTGACGTGGTGGGGATACTGCAGTGGACCAAACGTTATCCCAGCCTTCAAGAGCTGCTGCGATGTTAGACAGCCATCACTGTGAATGTGGGCGTTAGGGAGAGTGAACAGCCCTGGGGAGGTGGTTCCGGGGTAAGAGTTCTTGCTGGGCACCCGGGAGGATGTGGTTTCCATCCTCAGCACCCACAGGAAAAGCTGACCATGGTTTTGCACACCTGTAATCCTGGTGAGGGGGGAGGGCTGACCATGGCTTTGCATGCCTGTAACCCAGGCATGGGGGGGCAGGAAGGTGTGGAGACAGGAGAATGGCTAGGGCTTGCTGGTCAGCCAGTCTTACCCAAGAAAACAGGAGTTCCAGTTTCAATGAGAGACCCCGTCTCAAAAATACAAAGCATAGCAGTGATAGAGGATAGAGAAGGGTACCTGACATTTCCCTCTGGCATCCACATGTGTGTGTGTCTACAGACACAGAGAGAGAGAGGAAGTGAGAGAACAAAGGTGCATCGGGCTCACTGGATAAGCAGGGTTGAGCGGTACCACGTAGCCAGCACATCTCCATCCTCGGCGAGAAGAAGCTCCACACCAGCTCTGTGCTCTCGCTCTGGGTCTCTGTTAGTGTGTCACTTGTTGACATCCTGCTTCAGGTCTAATGTCCACCCCACTCTAATTCATCTCAGCCCAGACTCTGAGAGCGAGGGCAGGGGTCAACACTCAAGAGTGAGTTAGCCTGGGTCAGAAACAGAGCTCTTCTTCAGGACAGCAACCAACCATATAAAATGTGTATTAGATTGTGCGCTCTCTCTCTCTCTCTCTCTCTCTCTCTCTCTCTCTCTCTCTCACACACACACACACACACACACACAGAGTCATGTAAAATTAAGGAATTATCTTGCTGTAGAAATGCAACACAATATTTTCTATCAGATCCCATTCCCATTCATTTTAGAATAATGACCTTTGTGCCCGCTAAATTGGCTTCTTGGAACGGTCAGTGAATGCCTGCAATTTAGAAACATGTCCTACAGACCTAGACAATAATATCACTCTTGAATTGAAAGTCATGGTGTCCCCTGAAGACAAAGAACAAACTAGAGGGGCTGAGGAGCTAGCTCCGTGCCCAAGAGCACTCACATATAAACATGAGGACCTTGGGCACGGCCATGCCCACCTGTTACCCCAGTGCTGAGGGGGTTGAAGGGAGGAGGATGACTGGAGCTCCCTGGGCAACCAGTCTAACCAAAAGTCAGTGAGCTTTGGTTTCAGTGAGAGACTCTGTCTCACGGAAATAAGGTGGGAGAGCATTAGAGGACACTGGCGTTGTCCTTTGGCCACCACATGTGTGCGCATAGGGCTTGCACATCTGTACACCACACACACACACACACACACACACACACACACACACCCCTCCCTCTGCCATGACCTGTCCCAGCTTCCTTCTGGAATTCTCTGGAGGTCAGCCACTGGCTTCTCAAATATTGTTTCTTGTGCATTTTGTTCATCAGCTTTTTGAAAGTAGCGTTCTTCTACTTTTCCTGAAAGGAGAAGGCCTAGATACCCCCCCTGTCAGGTGTGCTATTAGCATTTGTATGTAAGTTACCTTGGTGCTCAGTGATCCAGCACCCTTGGGAGACTCAGGCTAGCATCAGTACCACTCAAGAGTGCTGGTTATCCTTGGGTTTGTATGCTCTCATTTCACTCCGTAGACTTTTGTGGGCTTTACATGTTAATATTAATTTTTATTTGGGATGGCACATGCAGAGGTCAGAGGACAACCTTGGGTATTTGCGGTGCTGTGAGGGACTGCACTCACCAGCCTAGCTGGCCTGAGGGCTTCCAGAGAGTCTCCAATCTCCACATCCGGCTGGAATTAGAGGGGCTTGTGCTACCAATGCACTCTGGATTTCTGTGGGTTCTGGGGATCAGACTCTGGTCGCCAAGCTTGCACGACAAGCTCTTTACCCACTGAGCCATCTCTCCACCCCCCCACCCCCAGTTTTTTTGTTTGGTTTACATTCTGTTGCTCTGCACACACGAGAGAAAGAGGCCTGAACAGGGAGCTAGAGACTTAGCTGCAGCTGCATAGAAACTTCCACTGACTGGCCAGGAGGCTCTGCTAATGCCTGCAGAGCCCATCACAGCTCTCTGCTGAGCCCGGCCCCTCGGATTTCATCTGCTGAGCCCGGCCCCTCGGATTTCATCGCCCAGGCCCTGGCATGTGGCCCGGTGTGAACGCTCCGGTGATGTGTACTAGGGAGTGGAATTAAAGGCAGGCGAAGGGTAGGAGACACGGCTCAGAGGCACAGCATCTGCAGGGTTCTGGGTTTGGTTTACAAATAAACTAGAATAAAATAACGTATAAAACAGGCAGGGGCTGGGCTGCCAAGGGCCCTGTTGGCCAGAGTAAGCATCTGGAATTTATTTCATGAGAATAAGAGACCCAGAGAAAGTTCTAGGCAGGGGAGTGACATGCAGAGGCAGAGATGACCCGGGAGGCTCAGGAGGAAGGCCCTCAAGAAGGTTACAGAAAGAGCTGGGGAGGGAAGTCCTAGCCCAGAGGTAGCAGGGAGTCGTGCCTCCATGCTGGGTCATGGGAGGGGAGGGGAAAGGAGGGGAAGAGAAGATGGGGTCGTTCTGTGCCCTGCAGTGTCACTTTGGAGCAGATGCAGGCACAGCCAGGCTCAATTCACGGCTGGCTCGGAGTCTGAGTGGAGTTGGGGGAAGTTGGTGGCAGGCCTGGCACACTTGTTTGGCACAGGTCCTACCTGAAGTCATATCACCCTGGTATGAGGATTGCATGTTTCTAAGTGCACAGGTCAATGCAAGTTCACAGAGGAATCATGGGGTTTTGTGTTGCTTGTTCTGTTTTGTCTTAAGGAACACCCGCTTCTCATAGGTGCTGAGTTGGAGGGCGCTCTTGTCATTGCATGGAGAGTTACCTTCTTTGGGTCTCTTGGCCTTGGTCAGATGCTAAGGCCACATCTATACAGTAAGAAGTCACCATAGCAGATGGGGGAGGGGCTGGTCTCTTGGGGGCACAGAGAAAATCCTTGTCTTGGAGATCTTTGAGTCGGTTGTGACAGTGCGTAGTGCAGGTTCCTCTGCCTGTAGACTTCTGGAGTGAGCAGGGAGAAAAACGCTTGTGTAGGAGACCGAAGCTGAAGTGGGCTTGGGAGTCCCCAGAGGAGTGGGCTGGGTGCTGATGGGAGAACAGCAGAGCCTCGAGGCGTTGAGTGGGACTGGGCAGGGGCTCCCTGAGTGGAACCTGCAGAGCTGAGTCCCTTTCTACGAAACCAAGGTTCTCTGCTTCAGTGAACTCAGGGCTCTGCTGCACCCAATAGACTCCCAGCCTGTGGATCCAGGACCTTTCCATCTGCAGGGCCACCAATCCCTGAAGGTGACTGTGGCTGGACACCTGGGTGTGGGATGGAGTGAGATGGCGAACACGGAGAAGGAAGTAGACAGGAAGCTCTAGGCAGGGAACCTTTCACTCCCTTAACCTTGACCTTAGAGAGCTATTCTCAACCTTTTTGAGACCTACCAAACGGTAGGATAAACTTCCTAAGGGTCTGTATACGAGGCCATGAGCACTTTGCCTTGATGCTTACTGTGAAGATGGAGTCAGGCGTGGGCAGATGAGGCAGGCCTTCAGTGTGGACATGGCGGCATGGGCCAGGCCTGGGGAAGGGATGCCTGGGGTGGGCATGGAGCCTCCAGGCCAGCACCTGAGCTGGAGCCAGGACCCTTGTTATGGAGTGCTGTCCTCTGTCCACGATGTGCCCACTGCCCTCTACAGCTGCCAACATCTAAGATTACCCAAAATAAACCCGCAGAAGATTGGGCATGGAGGACGGAAGGGACTCACAAGGTCATGGCCCGCCCTAAGGATTTATCGTCATAGGGTGGAGGGACTTACAACTCCCCATGTATCACAGTTAATAGTTGTGAGGGAAAGAAGCTCCCAAGGTCCCGTTCTCAAGTATGCAGAGACGGTAACAGTTGCTGGAAGAGAGAGAGAGACATTGTCTTTGTTAGTGTAGCGGCCCATCAGTTGCCTATGTTACTATAAGTAACACTAATTATACACATTGGTTCATCAGGCTACACTTACATGGAATCAAGTTTTGGTCTGTGGCTGGCGCCTCATCTGGGGTGAAGAGACCTTTCTTTGCTCATGTCTCACAGCAAGAAGTTTACAATCACCCCCACAGAGCACTCATAAGAAGCTGGTCTGGATGACTGTGTGCCAACTGGGTGATGGTGCCTATACAGCGCTGTGATCTGCAGAGGTTAATGAGGGGGCAGAGATGGGGGGCTGGGAGGTCCCTTTGGCTTATGGCAGAAACGCATCATGGTGCATGCTCAGAGAATACTTGACAGTTAACTTTGAATTTCATGGAAACAACAAATAATTCTCAGCATAAGTTCCTCCCCAGAGATGGGACAAGACATAATTTGAGAGAAATTATTCACTTATTAGAATTCAGTTTTAATTGGACATATTTTTGTTTGCTGCATCTGCCAAACTCGGTTGGGAAGAGAAGAGCAGGTAAGGTGAACCATGGTGAAAATGGCTAAGGTTGTAAATACTAGGGTGTGGGGGGAGGGGAGGCCAGGCAGATGATCTTGAGGTTCAGATGAGGAGACGCTGTGTCTGGGAAATGAAGGAAGAGGCCATGAGACAGAAGGCGAGAAGTCTGGGTGGACTTCTCACAGAAAGTGGGCATTCATCTAAAGGTCAAAGGGCATCAAACCGAGGGTGCAGCCAGCGTTGTTTGAAAGGTTAGAGGTGCCAGACAAGAGGATGGGTGGGAAGCAGGAGCAGAAGCCAGGACTCACAGACAGAGATCTAGGATTCAGAGGAAGGAATGCCCAACAGGAAAGAAAAGACATAGAGAACTCACGAATCTTTACCTAAATGACCAAGTGTTTCAGAGAAATGAGAGCATTGCCATTCAAAATGCTCACAAGGAATTTTAAATGACACTAGACATTCTTGTGATGAGCAAAATGTAATTTTCATGCAGTCTGCTCCCAGTATGTGGAGAAGAACATTCATAAATGAATATCTATGTGCGTTTTCACCCACATGCTATGCTGGAGGTCTTGTTTGTGAGGTAGTTGAAATATAAATTTTCTTTTTATATTTGTCTGGGATTTCAAACAGAGCATGATCTGGGCTTGGGAGATGGCTCAGTGGACAAACAGCTTGCTTTGTAAGCATGAGGACCTGAGTTCAGATCCCAAGCACCCACATAAAACAGTGGGGTGGCAGTGCATGCCTGTAATCCCGCACTGGGGAGGCAGAGATAGGAGGATCCCTGGAGCTTGCTAGCTAGCTTGTCTCGCCTAACTGGTAAGCTCCAGGCCAATGAGAGGTCCCGTCTCAAAAGAGGTGGACAGTGTTCCGAAGGATGCCACTGAGGTTGTCCTCTGGCTTCCACATGCACACACATATAAAACACACGCGTAATACACACACACATGCAAAAAGAGCATAGGCTGCTTTTTTAAAACTTCTGATTGACAGCTTCCAGAATTAGAGACAGTGAACCATGGTCACTCCCTCTCCACCCCCATTTCCCCCTCAAATCCCCCCTTTCATCATATCCCATACCCCTCTCAATTAGTCTCTATTTGGTTTTGATATTATCATCTTTTCCTCTCATTATTGAGGTCTTGTGTAGGTATTAACAGGCACTGTGAAGCCATGAATATTAAGGCCATTTTGTTTCTGGAAGTTTGCATTGTAAGCAGTCCTCTTCTTCCTTTGGCTCTTATAATCTTTCCACCACCTCTTCCGCAATAGACCCTGAGCCTCGGGAAGTGTGATGGAGATGTCCCAGTGCTGAGCACTCCACTGTCACTTCTTCTCAGCACTGTGGGGTCTTTTGAGTTATCCCAGTGGTCACCGCCATCTGAAAAGAGAAGCTTCTCTATCCAAAAGTGAGAGTAGCATTAATATATGGATATGCACATTTAAAAAAAGTGTTCATAAAGCAGTCTGGTGGACATAATACGTGTATTTTGTCAGACAAGAGCAGACATTACTCCTCTAGGACTCATGACCTCCCCCACCATAGGCTATTGACTACGTAGGTCTTCAGTACTAGGCACGTGTTCCCTCCTGTGGAGCGGGCCTCCAGTCCAGTTAGAGAGCATTTGGTTTCCCCCACAGTAGATGTGCCACTATTACCCCAGTTGGCACCTTTGGCCTGGCTGGCCAGTCTTAAGGCTTGCAAGGTCCACTGCTGTTCACCACCGTTGATGGCTTCTCTCTCCCATAGGGCTGCAGGCAGCCATAGCCTTTACCAGCTTTCTGTCAGCTGGTTCACAGGGAGGAGGTTTCCAGCTCAGCTCCAGCTTGATTTCCTGGTGGCCTGTACATAGGCTGCTTGAAACAGAGGACTTTTTAAACATTCAAGTCCGTCTTGAGAAAGTCATCATCACTGAAGCCTCTCAGATGTCCTTGACCATCAGGGTATGAACGCTGGTTCAAAAGGATGTCTTGATACCATTTTTTTTTCATGATTTACCTGTCAGGACAAAATGGCACCCATGTCTGTATGTGTGGTCACTCCTCTCTAAGAGTCCTTGGACAGCGATGACAGGGGTGAGAGGTCTAGAATCACCTCAGTTGTATGAACCCTCACCATTTTCGAGATGGATCCAAATCCATCTTGAGACACCTCCCAAGATTGCTGTGAGCTGGGATGGAGAGAAGCAGGGTCCCCGAGTGTCACCTCACTCTAGGATGATGCTACATGTTGTGCTTGGCATGGGGGTGACATCTCCGTGCCTCTGCGTGTGCTCCCCTGGTGGCTCCAGCAGCGAAGCCTGCACTGCTAACGAGGAACCATCACATGAGCCAGCTGGGGCTTCAGGAGCAGCTGATGCCCACAGTCTCTGACTCGAGAGGGTGGGGGTCCTCTTAATTCTGTTTTTGCTTCAGCAGTTTTCAAAATTAGTTTGCAGTCCCTGAAGACATGAGAAGTTATGTCTACCATAATATATCTTTCTTCACAAAATTCTCAGAACTGTGGTGTTATGGAAAAGGGGTTGATTATAGCATAAATTATGGTAATTATCAATTAAGGCAGATGTTAGGATGGATGTCTCAAATATTTTAAATGGGAAAAGATCATATATATATGATAGAAAATGTACCAAGATGTTAAGGTTTCTGAATGATGACCCTAAAAGCAATTTTTCCTAATTTTTCAATATGCTTGAGTTATTTTCTGCAGTGCATCTGTATTCTTCTTTAAATAACCAGAAGGGGAGAAATGGGTCACTTTTCATCAGTAGGGATCCCAGAAGTGTTCCCTGCTTTCAGCGGGAGCTCTAAGGGTGTGCTTTTTGGGTGAAGAGACATTTGTCTGATTTGGTCTTGTCTAATTGTCATTGTAAGGAACAGAAGGAGAATTATCGTGATGCCATAACCTGATCATCAGTACGGGATCCCTCATTCAGCCAGAAGTGCTGGCCTTTGTCGGACCCAGCACAGTCCCCGTGAGGAAGACTGGGTACCATAATGGGTGACTTTTAATACTTTTAAAATGAGAGCTCATGTTACAGTATGATTTCTCTCTTCCTCGTGCTCTCTTACCTCCTACTCAGTGGATAATTTCAAGCATGCCTTGTTTTTATTTCTGTAAATTTTCAGCTGAATCAATGAATTATGGGATAATTTCTGAGCAGGTCAGCAAGTCAAATGACAAGATAGCCTCATGGTGTTCTTACACTTGGAGTGGGGTCCATTCACCTCCTGAAGTTGTGGGCCGGAACCATTCTGGTTTCCATATCCTAACCTTGTGCCACCCGGCCCACCTCTGCATCAGCATGTGGACCTGTAAGCAGGCTGGGTGTGGGCTTAGGGTTAGTGACAACAATGAGCCAGAGCGGACCTTCTCGTTGGAGAGAAAGTCAAGTCAACATGCATTTTCTAACACAGGGCTAAGAGCTGTAGTAGAGTAGCATGCTGTGAACACGTACTTGGCAGGCACCTAGTCCAGCCCAGCCGGGGAGTCAAGGAAGGCTGCCTGACAGTGGAGACAGCTGAACTGAATGCCATCATGGGTAGCAGGGTTTGTCAGAGTGAATGCTCCAAGCCAGCAGGGACAGCTCTTGTGTTTGGAAAAACCATCCTGGCAGCTTCTGAACCACAGTCAGAGACGGGAGACCAATAGGAAGCTGAGAAGGGCGAGTGGCCTGGCCTGGCTTCACAGCTGTGGAAGTGGGGAAAATGAACAGATCCAAGAGAGATCTGGTAGATGAGATGACCAGAGCTTGGCCAGTCGTGTGTGGAGCGGAGCGGTGGGCAATCCTGGAGGAGGGGCCGGCTTACCTGGGAGGGGATTCAGTTCTTCTGGGTGGGTCTGAGTGGAGAGTCCAGGGGGAGACCCTGGACTCAAAGAGAGACCATAGCTCGTGGTTGAACTGGGGATCAGTGCAGTCCAGGCTTTTGAAATGAGGGCAGACACTGAGACTCCTGGGGAGGAGACTGCATAGGAAGTCAAGGATTCCAGAGAAGCCCCCTTCCAGGGAGCACCAGATTCCATGCTGCATGTTCAGAGTCTGAACTGGAGGGGAGACACCGGGACAGTGGGATGTCACAGGAACCAGGGCTGGCACTGAGCTTTGGCACTGAGCTTCAGGGGTGTTCTAGAACTGCATTTCACGGACCAAAAGATTACACAGATTATAAATTGTACGGATACTTTGCAGTTTCCACTTGACTGTGATACACAGAGATAGAGACAACCCGGACCATGCAGGAATGGTCTAGAATCCAAGCATGATCATGTGTTAGATGGATCAGCACAGACGTTTGGGTTGGCTAAGGGGAGAGCAGTGTGGGAAGTAGGGGAGAGAGGAGAGGATTGAGCAGAGGAGGCTTGGGAAGAGAAGAGAGTGGGGCAGGTCCAGAGGTGTCTCACATCTGCACAGAGTGGAGAACAGAGGGAGACATGTGCAGGTCCCAACACCCCCTCTCCAGATAGAGCTTGTTTTCATGGGAAGCGTCCCATGTCGCACCCCAGAAGTAGACTGTTGGTGGTTCTAAGCAGCTCTCCCAGTGGTGTCTGCCCCCACGAACCTTACCACATGGAGGGACACTGAGCCTGCTGCCTGCAGGCAGTGAGTTCCCCAGGAGACCACGTCTGGGCATGTTCTCCGTTCACACTTGGCCTTCTGAGAAGCTCCAGGCAGGACGCACAGTGACCTGCCCTTCTGGGGAAGGACACAGCCAGAGTGGGGACAGATTATTCAGACTGCTGTTCTAAACGGGGAACAAGATCCAGTATGAATAAGACAGGCAAAGTGTAGCTGGGAAAGTGGACAGACTTCAAGCCCCTCTCTTCATTCTCAGCTGTGCTATTCAGAAAAGTCTCCGTGTTCTTCATGTCTGTCTCACTTCTGTCGCTTTGCTGGAGAGAAGGCTCCAGTCTCCTCTCTGATACCTCTTCCAACTAGCCCAGTACCCGCCTCTTGCTGTTTTGCATTTATATGGTTTTATTCTTCACAGTGATGCACATGTGTGTTCCCTCTTCCTGCATCGTAAGCTCCTTGTCCCCAGAGATGTTCTCCACCAGCCATACCTGACCCATAGCAGAAAAGGCCAGGTTGTTGAGCTGGATGAACTGGATGAAATAGAGATGGTGAGAGGTGACCTCTGGCCATGACCTTACCTTGTGAGTATCACTGACCAGGTATGAGGCTGACACACCGCTCAGAGGAGCGTCACTAACGCTGTCCATCATATTGTCACAACAGAGAACTGGTTGTGGGCATCTCTGAGCTCTCCTACAAAACCTGCAGTGAGATCAAATGTTTCTAGAAGTAGATCCCCTCTGGAAGCAGGGGGAGCTGCAGCCCTGTCCCTGGATCCAAGGTCTCCCGGGCATGTCCAGTCCCTGCTTTCTTCATCTGCACCCAAGCACAATAACACACTCGACTCCCCACCCCAACAGTCTGCAAAGCCCTGGCCCAGAACTGAGGCTTCATTCCTCAGAAGAAGTTTCTAGACACAGACCAGGAGGCCAGTGCTGCACTTTGCACTGTCTGTCTGTCTGTCTTTGATGTACATTCTCATTCTGCAATGCTGCACTTTGCACGGTGTCTGTCTATCTGTCTGTCTTTCTGTATGTATGTATGTCTTTGATGTAATTCTCACTCTGCAGTGCTCACTTTGCATGGTGTCTGTCTATCTGTCTGTCTTTGATGTACATTCTCACTCTGCAGTGCTCACTTTGCACTGTGTCTGTCTGTCTGTCTGTCTTTGATGTACATTCTCACTCTGCAAACTGGTGGGTGAAGCAGAGGTCACAGGCTGTTAATAGGCTTGAAAGTAAGAAGGGCTTAGCAGCTTTCCGATAGTTAAGAGAAGCCATCTTGACAACTCTCCCCAGGGCCTCCGGAGGGCCCACCGAGACAGTCCTGCACACATGTGGGAGGGATCTGCAGATATTAGAGCAGGCTCCAGAGGCCTGGCCTCAGTGCTCCGGGGGAGGCATGGGGAGGGTGCCAAGCGAGTCTGGCATGTAGTGAGTCCTCAGCATCCTTGTCTCTGGGCACAGCCAGGGCTGGATGGAGAAGCACGTCCATGTTACCAAAGGGCTTGGCTCACGCAGCTGCAGCTTTGGCTCCAATGTGCCCAGTCCCCGGCATCATGCTATGGCTGAGACCTTCACACATAGAGACTGCTTTCCCCAGATCAGGTGAGGAGTCCGTCACCTAGCCCATATACCTGCCCACCAAGCCCGCTCGCTCCTTCTCGGTGGGCTAGATCCGGGGTCAGCTGCTTCAGAAGAAACTCCAGTTACAGAAGCTCAGGCAAGGCCAGAGCTCTCCTATACAAGAGGTCAGGGGGACCTCCACGGCGTTGGGCACCCAGCCCCATGCCAGCCTGTTGCTTCCCTTCAGCAGGGTGTCACCTGGGCCTTCAGGTCCAAGAGAGCTTGAATCCTCCTTCCTGCCAGTGGGAAAGGGGTGGGGGGAGAGTAGTGTCCTCCCCTTATATGTGATCTAGAATTGCGCACATCCTTTCTGCAACACTCCCTCTACTGCGACTGACCACAGCCAGCTGGGATGGAGTCTCTTCTGGTCATCTTGGTGCCCGGGCAAGGTCGTGTTACTATGACCATGGAGAGAGGAGACAAGAGACCTGGGGAACAGCTGGAGCCCAGGCCTCAGCTCCTTAAAGCTCCACCTCTTTGTCACCAATAATTTCCATCACATCCTTTGGTGTCTGTCCAGGACCGGTCCTGCTGAATACACTTGCAAGGAGGGGTTGCAGGGCACAGCCCATGGGGAGCACCATGTGGCCCCTCTCAGTACAGAGCCACAGGTCCTTGTGGAGAAAGCTTGGGTCCCAGTCCTGGTTTCCACTTAGATCACTGGGCCCCATTTAAGTGGGCCACTATGATGGTCACTGTGAACTTGCTCCTTGACTGTGAGCATGAATTATCTATCTGCTGTTTACGGAGTGACCGCCAGGCTCCAGATGCCCAGAGCTTTGTGGTAATGCTTTGCAGACAGCTCTGCCATGAGTATTGTCACCCATAGTTCACAACAAGGGAAACTGAGGCAACAGAGAGTAGAGAGTAGCAGTGTGGGCCCAGGGAGAAGTGGGTTGGAAGAATCACAACACAAGCAGGAGGTGCCAGGCTGAGGGGCAAGTTGGTGCTGGGACAGTAGAGGTGAGGGGGAGCCAGCCTTGAAGGGCTCAGGGATTGGAAAATGGGGAAGGAGAGAAGCAGCAGGGGCCTCGCAAGAGGGTGGCCTGGCTTAGCCCTCCTGGAACATCCATTGGGGTGATAGTGGGGGAGTCTGTGTATCTTAACAATTGAACCCCTCCTCTGTCCCCTCCCACCTGCTCCCTCTGAGGACTGAGCCCCTCCTCTGTCCCCTCCCACCTGACCTTCACTGAGCCAGTCTGTGCCAGGGCAGTCCTTTCCTGCCATGCTGTGTTGCTGGGTACCTCAGCCCTGGACTCACTTCTCACCATTGAGTCCAGAATGTTCTTCAGCCAGCACCTCCATGGCACCCACCACACTGTGTATGTCTGCTACCCAAAGGAAGGTCCAGGAAGCACAGACAATGAGTTCTCATCACAGGCTGTTGGCCTTGAGTGTTTAAAGTCGCCCTGCCCTCGCTCCCATCCCCTTCCCTCCCCAGCTCAGAGCAGGAAGCAGAATGATGTACAAGGCTGGCTTTCAACCCTGTGTCACAAGTGATCAGCTGCTCCGAGTGGCTGAGAGCCGGGTACACCGGGGCACCTTTTCTTGAGTGAGTGACCATGCCACACTCACAATGACAAGAATGTGGTACTGTCCCATCGGAAGTCACTTTTCCCAGAGAGGCTTGTCACATGCCTGCAAATGCCCTGCGTCCTTCCTGACAGTCTTCCCAAGTGGCATGTGTCACAAAAGCAGTTGTCATTTGCCAGAGTGGTCTAGGGATCGTTGGGAGCCCCTAGCATCACCAGCTAAAGTCCACTCTCAGGTCCTGTGACCAAAGCTGCCGCCTTGGACGATGTTCAATTAGTGGTGAAAATCACTTCCAAGTTACAGCACGGAGACTCCTAAACCCCACAGATTAATTGTGATTATCTTACCATGAAATGCTTTCTGGAACAAGAATTTGCCTCCCATTTATTGTTTCTGCCACAGATCTTTGATTGGAAAACTACCTTGAGGAGACTGTCACTTCTCGAGCTCGTGTTTATTTCACGGGTGTCTCAGCCCCAGCACGAATGCCCTGTGCTCTGTGCAGTGGACATGCCCGAGATGGGTGAAACTGAATCTGTACAGCTCAGCTCACACATTAAATGCACACGAGGAGCTATCGTTATGCTATGATTCTTCTATAATTACAAAAGCACTCCTAATTTCACTTAAGAAGTTTAATGCTTACATATTGGGTCTTGTTTAAATGAGGTAATCTTAGTAAGAGCCAGACAAAATTACCAATAAACTTCTCATCTTCGTAGGTCTGCCTTAATTAGACCCCCTTTTAACCCAGTAAGAGATGGCTGCATGGCTCACGGATATTCAGGCTGCGTACCCAGGAAAGTCTTCCCCCATCAGGGGAATGTGCACCCATGGAAGTGTTCCCCCATCAGAGATGCTCCTTGGCCTTCTTGTTTCCTCAGTCAGGGAAGGACGAGGGCTGCCAGTTCAGCACTGGGATGGTGGGATGATCTAACTGTCTAACTGGCACCCCAGGTTCCCCTGAGGCGCTCAGGAGCTTCGTGACCTGGCTCCTTCTGCCTATCTGCAGCTTCCGGACCCCTTCCCGTTTAAATAAAGACCCTCCTTCTCATCTCTGACCCTTCTGTGGGCTCGAGAGCTCAGCTGGCTGGTCCTCAGTGGGCTTCTGGTGTGGTTGAAGGCCAGTGGTGGCCAGGACTGCACCCATCTTGAAGGCTCAGCTGTGTTGGGGGGTCAGTTGCCGTGACTGAGAACTGGTCTGGGGGCCAGAGTGCTTGGACATGACCCCTTCTGTGGCCTGGGCCTTCTCCGGAATGTCATCAGACTTCAAGGTGAAGAATCCTAAGAGCCTCAGGCCAGACTGCCTTGCCTCAAAAGCCCAGAATGTCATTTCTGCCAGATGGCACTGATCACGTGACTCAAGGCCAGCCTCCATTCCAGGGGAGGGCATTGTCTTCCTGTCTTCACATGAGCCGCCATATGTGACTGCAATGCTGAGCAGAGCAATAGCACAGCATCACAGGTGTGCTTGCTCACACAATGCACACCCACCACCATCACAGGTGTACACACACACACATACACTCCCACCGTCACAGGTGTACACACACATGCACACCACCATCATAGGTGTACATACACAATGCACACCCACTCACCATCACAGGTATACATGCACACATATGCACACTCACCATCACATGTATTCACACACACATACACACCCACCCACCATCACAGGGTTACATGCACACACACATGCACACACATGCACACCCACCATCACAGGTGTGCGCGCGCACACACACACACACACACACACACACACACGCGTCAGAGGACTGCACAGTTGCCTGGCCTCTGCCTGGAGGAGACCTCCATTGTCCTCCAGCTCCTGAGGAAGAGCCTGCCTGCCTGGCCACAGCATGCTGCCACCCCACCTGCCAGTGGAACACTCACGTGGACCCATGGAACTGAACTCACACCATGCTCGAGGCGCAGGAGCTTTTTGCTGGGAGTTACACAATAGACCAATAAAGGAACCAATGCTAGAATTATAGATGCCGGTGTGCTGCGGGAGAAAGACGTGTGTAAGGAACACAGGGAGAGGGGAATGTGGCTGGTTTGAAATCCACTGGTTCAAGGTGGCTTGTGTTCTGTGGGATTCTAGAGGTTCTCTTTTTTAAAGATATTTATTTATTTGCAAGCAGAGAGAGGGAGAGAGAGAAAGAGAAAGAGAGAGAGAGAGAGAGAGAGAGAGAGAGAGAGAGAGAGAGAGAGAGAGAGAGCGCCAGGGCTCCTAGCCACTTCAAACAGACACTCTGGACACACGCACCACTTTGTGCATTGGGCTTTCCATGGATACTGGGGACTTGAACTCAGTCATTAGGCTTTGCAGGCAAGCGCCTTAACTGCTGAGCCATCGCTCCAGCCTTAGGTTCTCATGCTGTATATTGCTAAGGCTCAAGTTAAAATCCCTTTTGCCTTTTCTGATCCCAAGCTGTGGACTGCCAGTGTGGGGAGCAGAAGGAAGCCAGCCTATGGCCAGACCCTCTGTCTGATACGTTCTTCATGACAACTTTCTCTCTTTAGGGAAAGGAGATGTGTTTGGAGATGTGTTCTGGAAGGAAGCCACCCTTGCCCAGTCCTGTGCTAACGTTAGGGCCTTGACCTACTGTGACCTGCATGTGATCAAGCGGGACGCCCTGCAGAAAGTGCTGGAATTCTACACAGCCTTCTCCCACTCCTTCTCCCGCAACCTGATTCTCACCTACAACCTGAGGAAGAGGGTGAGCTGGCGGTTTCCGTCTTTTCTACACTGTTCCCTGTGCGCTTTGCATAATTGCCGTGGCCAGGAAGGTCCTGTAGGCTTTTAGGAGGGGGCTCTGTCTGTGGCCATCTCTGGGGAGCTGGTGCTAAAGTGCAAGAAGCTCCGGAATTAATACATACACAGTGTGGGTTAGAAGATGATCTTGGGCAGAGGGGATGTGTTATTGTCCCCGCGGGCTTTGCGCGCAAGTTCAAGTGCATGTGAGTGGGTACACGTGGAGGCCCAAGAACGACCTCAGGTGTCTTTTCTCAGGCACCATACATCGTGTGTGACATTGTGAGCAACCTCAGATGTCTTCCTCAGTTGCTGTCTGCCTGATTTTTAAAAAATATTTTATTTATTCATTTTCAAGCAGAGAGATACAGAGAGAGGGGGGCACCAGGGTCATCACTTTGTGGGTCTGGTGTATGTGGGTACTGGGGAATTGAACTAGGGGCCTTAGCCACTAGAGGCAAGTGCCTTAACCGCTAAGCCATCTCTCCAGCCCTGCCTGATTTTTTGAGACAGTGTCTCTCGCTAAATTTGTAGCTCAGCTATTCGGCCAGACGATTTGGTCAGTGAGCTCCAGGGTGCTCCTGTCTTCTCCTCCCCAGTGTTGGGATTCTAAGCACTTGTAAACTACAACTGTCATTTTACATGGGTACTGGGGATTGAACGCAGGTCCTCATGCTTGCATGGTGAGCACTGTGAGACATTTCTCCGGCCCCTCACTCTTTCTCTGAAAACAGAGAGCCTCACTAGCCTAGAACTTGCCAAGGAGGCTCGACAGGCTCATCAGTACACCCTAAGGATCTCCCGTGTCCACCTCCTTGGCACTGAGACTACAGTTCCTGACGGAGCTCTCTCCCCAGGCCCAGTCTGGGCTTTTGTTCCAGCAATATTTAGACCTTCTGGCACTAGAAAGACAAGAGCAAAACACAAAGAAAGACTGCTCTTCACAGAAGGGCTGCCTGGAGGCACCTAATTAACGTCACAAGGACAACCACCCCCTAGTGACTGGAACCTGCTAAGTGGCAGGTAATCACTCTTTTTAAAAAGATAGGAAAACACATTGCTTGAGTCCAGGAAAGAAAGATGTGGAATTTTGTT